>JAQIXA010002034.1:0-20152 GCA_034699045.1 Nanhermannia cf. coronata Gr-Ori-00579 | reverse complement strand
TATTTCTGCTAGGAGGGATTTTCGAGGGGGGATTTCGGTCAGGGGGGATTTTCACCTAGAGCCGTACATTGGGTACTTGATACAATACTAGGTACATATAAGTAGGTATAAGAAATGTTATTGACTATGTATAACAAAACAAGATAACATATACCGTACCTTATAATACCTAGGCTATAGAAGTATGGTTATCTACTTTTTGACACATAGAGCATACACTACACATACATATAGGTTATAGGGTTCTTGTATATAATATAATAGACTTTAGACCAAAGAATTTGAATTTGTACAGATAATCCAAATAAATAATTCATAAAAAAGGATTTGAATTAGCAAATTTATACACAACTTGTGTAATACAAGTAACCTTTCATTAAGAAAAATAGCTAAAAGGATATCTTAAGGTTATAATGGGCTTTCTGGCTTTTATATGGGGGGATTTAACATGAAAGGCCTGAAAGCCGAAGATACCCTTTTAATAGATTTGTATAATAAAACTATGTTCATATTTTATTTACAGAATAGCATCTATGTACTATCAGTATGTACACTAGGTGATTTTTTTCAGTGTAAAAAATCTCAAATTTTTTAAACTTTCCTATAGGATTAGCAGAGTTCTATTTTTCAAAATTCTTGTAATATCCTTGTTTATTACACCGAATTCGGGCTTTATTTATGGTAAAACCAAACCAATTTAGTTTTGAGTAGAAATTGAAAGTTTTTAAAAGATCTATACCTACTTGGTTTTAGAATGGTAATAAAATTATAAATTATGTACCTACATAGGTAGATTCTATCGATTGAATGTAAAATAGGTAGAATCCTATTTTAATGATACCATTAGGTTAATCTCATATTAGAAATTAAAATTCCATCAAAAACTAAAGTTTTCATGAAACACTATCACTTACAAAATACATAGTCAATTGTATCTATCAATAGATACCTACTATGATACAATTAGATAACCCATATGTAGTAGATGTACATATCGTAGTACCTAGTACCTAGTACTAATAAAAGTAATCACAAAGATTAGGACTTAAAATTCAATTTCAAATCCAACAAAATCCAAAAAAAATTTGGCCTTGTTCCCAAATTTTAATAAATTTGACCCACACTTGAGAATTTGTTTTACCAAATCCAAATACATACAAATGTACAGTCAAATTCCTCTATAAAGTGCCTACATACCTAGGTAGTCCTTAACAAAATTACAATTAAAAATATCTAAGAATCGTGCTAAGCATTTTCTATATATCTAAATTTCTATGCTAAACTAAATTTTGTCGTTTGAAAAAAATTGAATATTTTAGGCATAGGTAGGGGTAAATTAGGGATAATTCTGTAATTTTTTTGAAATTTGAATACCCTATATTTTAAGATTAATCAGTTGTCCATTTGAAATGAAATTTGGTTGAGAATATCTTGGCTATCTCTAGATATAGATATAAAAATTTCAGGTCAAAATAACACCAGATTCAGGCGAAAACAGATATCTCAAAATTAAAATCGTTTCCAAACTATTCCTAATCTACCCCTACTTATTGGAATTTCTTCATAGTATCTGTATGTATCTAACAAACATTTTTATCAAACTAAAAAGCTAAAAAATCCAATCATTTCGCCTAAATATTTTAAAAATCAGTCGAAAATCAAAAACGATCCTGCAGGTTCTCAAAATGAATAGATCGTGTACTTTATAGAGTATTTTCGCTCTAGAATTTTACTACAAGATAATAATATGAATTTTGATGTGGTTGAAAGGGAAAGAAAAATGATCCAAAAATGAACTTCTTTCATAAATCAGGGACTAGATATTAACTAGTATATAAGTGCCTACATTATGTATATCTAACTTAAATGGAGATTAGCATAATAAGGTGAAATTGTCTGATCTACTAATAGTATAGTAGTAAGGGTACCCTGTACTATTTTGTATTTAAAAATATAATGTCTTTTGTTGTCCCTTTATCCGTCCTTTCATCCGCTATTGAGAACTCGAGTACTTGTTAAATATTTCTTTTTCTTATGCCATTTCCACTAGTCATATTTAAATATTCTAATTCAATAGTAGGGTACTTGTACAGTATACTGTATGTTTAAGGGGACCCTTAATTGAAAAATAAGGCGCCTACCATTCATTTCCACAAAATTTCCAAGTCCTATAAAATCACAAATACATCCTCAAATTCAAGTCAGTTTCAATTTCACCAATCTTTAGTCAACTACTTTGAATTTTACAAAGTTCCAAAAGCAGGATATTATCATGAAATCTGTAAGTAGTTTGAGAAATTTTCCAAAATTTATTCAAATTTATTCAAATTTTTGGAAATTTTTGGAAATTTTTTCTGAGATTTTTGGAGAGTTGTGATTTTTTTGACAATTTTTGGCATCAAGTTCAAGTTTATCAAGATTTTTTTTTTGTTTTTTAGGTTTTGATTTTGGCATTTTTGGCTGTGGGTTGTTCAGCCACATGGGATTTTGATATTTTTAAATTCGGGAAAAAGAGCCCACCTCCACCACCTCCAGAGGTTGCTGTGGTTTATCTTCCACCTAGACTTCCACCACCACCACCACCATGTTCAGGACCTATTTGTAAGAAAAACTTCAAAATCTCTGTAGTTTACCAACTTTAAAAGTCGAGAAATTTCCAAAATTTTACATTTAAAAAATCATAATTATGACAAAACAAGATTCAAAAAATTTTGTTGATCATCGAAATTTTGTAAATTTTTACTATTAAAAATTAAAAATTTTGTTGGACGTTATAAACGTGCCATGCTTATATCATTTTTAGTAGTCTTATTAACGATCAGTTAAACTTTTAAAATTTTGAAAATTTTCCCAATTTCTAGGCAGTCCAATGCCCTACTATCCACAACAACAGTACGGCGGGTATGGTCAACAGGCACCACCCATGCAACAAGGTTATGGTCAAATGGCTCCACCTATGTCCCAGGGTTATGGACAACAACAAGCACCTCCAATGTCCCAGGGTTATGGTCAACAGGCACCCCCTCAAATGTCACAAGGATATGGTCAACAACAAGCTCCACCACAAATGCAGTCTTACTCTTCACCAGGTACCTTTTGATAAATTTTTGCAAAATTTTCTCAAATCAAAAAAATTATCTAAATATCTAAATGTTGGAATTTCCAGCCCCACCACCTCAAGATTCATATTCTTCACCTGCTGCACCTCCAATGATGGAATCATACGGTGAACCACAGGCTCCCCCACAAGAATCCTACGAACAGGCACCACAAGACTCTTATGGAGAACAACAGGATGATTCCTACCAGCCACAACCCTCATCTTATCAGGGCGGGAAATACCAAGCTTCGTAAGTACCTCAGTTTTTGACCTCAAGTTTCAAATTAAATTGACCTTATCTACTCATTTATCTACATATAAATCCTCAAAAAGTCAAAATCTAAAGCCTCAATTTTGTTAATGGCAGTTTCATATTTTTCAAATTTTTGTTAAAAAAGGAAATTTTGTTAAAAAACTTGAGATTTTAGCTCATTTTTAGGCATTTTTATGACCAAAATTAATCAAAATTTGAAATCATTTTTGCCAATTTTTTGATGATTATATTTATGCATTTAGATATGGCGGAGGTCGAGGATCAGGATATTCATCGACTGAAAGCGGTTACATGAAACAAACAGGTGGTGGAGGATACGGACATGAAAACTGTAACCACCATGGTGGACAACAATATGGTGGTGGTAATGGAGGTGGTAATGGAGGTGGTAATGGAGGTGGTAATGGAGGTGGCCAAGCCTACGTCAAGACTGGTAAGACCTCTTGGACAAGTCCTGAAGGAAATCAAGTGTCAATGTCATATATTGGTAATTTGATCAACCTTCAAACCCACAAAATTCCAAAAAAATTTGAATATTTTTGATAAAAAAATCTCTTACTAAAAATTCTAGCCGATGAAAATGGCTACAGACCAACTGTCTCTGTAGGACAAGCTCCAGGTACTGTAAATTCTCAAATTTTTGAAATTTTTAAAAATCCTCAATTTCTGCATATATTTTGACCAATTTTTTGCAATATTTCAGGAGGTGGTGGTCCAGCTGGTGGTGGTGGAGGTGGCTATGGATCATCTAATTACGAGTCATACTCAACCCCATCAATGCCCATGCAGCCAATGCCAATGCCACAAGGGTATTAAATTCCTCAAAAAAAATATTACAAAAAAATAGTGCTCAACTATATCCAAAACTATACCTTAGATTATAGATTGTAGATATTTTTTTACATTTATTTATAAGCTATATATTGTTGTACATAAGTTGACCCAAAAAGACTCAAAATTTGCCCTACATTTCAAATTTGTCCAAAATTATTTTTAGATCATTAACAGGATATAATGTACCCTTAACCGGTACTTTTTTCCCCCTCAAAAATCCTCAAAAATCTCAAGTATTTTGACCCATAAGGGAAAGTTTCTTTCATTAACTTACTACTACTAGTACCTACTACTAGTACCTACAACTAGTATCTGTTGTATAGGTACTTGTAATAGAGCCCTTAACCCTTAAATTATTATTTTATCTCATTCACCTACTTACTTATACATTATCCAAATTTCAATCTATAAATATGTATAACAGTATTTTTCCACTAGACTTACAAACCCTACTAATAAGGTACTTGACAGAGAAATAAGGACCACCTAAAATTTAACACAATTGTTATTTAACCCTTTAAACACAAGTGTTTTTGTTTTATTTACTAATTTTATTAAATACTTTTATAGCTATGTTTTTGTTATTCATTCAAATGCATTTTGTTTGAAAATAAATCGATTTTTCGAAAAAAAAAATATGAAATTTTGTGGCTTTTTTTCAATTTTTAGATTTTAGAATATTAAGAAATTTTCAAAAATAGAAGTAAAATTATAATGTAGCTGCAGGTGTAGATTAGGGATAATTCGGAAAAGTTTTTGAAATTTGGATTTGGAATTTGGCTGAAATCTGTTTGAGAATATCTTGGCTATATCTTAGCTAGATATATGGTTTTATATGGATATATATGGATATATGGTGTAAAATTTACAATTTCAAAAAAGTGTCCGAACTATCCCTAATATACCCCTATATTACTACAACTATGTAAGAATCTGCAAATTGTATAAGTAGTAGACTGCTTTGAAAAATTTAGAATATGCAATGGTATTTTAGCTTTCAATTTCAAAATAGAGGTAGATTATAGGTAGTTTTTTTTATTTGAAATAAAATAATACTCTTTAAAAAGAGGATTTTTATAGGACCTAGAGGTCTGAAATTTTCAAAATATTATAAAAATTAGATACTAAAGTATAATGATAAAGATATGATAAAATATCATATATTTCAGTAAAGGTTTGTAAAATCGCATAACCCCAAAAATTCAGTAAATCTACAACAATTTCATTTCAGCCTTGAGAATTAACTACCTCAAACTCAAACTCAGATCCTAAAATATATTTCTATTGCCAAATTCCTACTCTTATAAGCTTCAGATATGCAGAAAAGTCCATTTAAATTTTACCTAATACTCCGGCATATTTGTAGTAGTACCTATATGATATTCCTATGTATGTTAATATACAAATAGGTAGTAAAAAAACACCTACATTTGTCCATGAAAAATAAAAATCCATAAACTTTTTTCTATGAATCACAATGCAATAGTATGTGCCTTTAGGCTGTAGTACATTTAGAGAATTCAAGTTTTTATACCGGCTTTAATTTACTATTTACCTTCATTTACTTGTATTGTATTGTATTGTATTGTAGGGTATGTATGTTAAGTAATATGCGTATTTTATTTAGGTTTATTTTTGTACATTAGTCAGCTGTAAGTTGTAAGTCTGTAATAAGCTGTGTTTTGACATAAAATTTAAAAAATTATTACCTACAGGAAATCGATAGTTATAGTAGCTTTAATCCCTAATAATTTTAGCATAATAAAAACCTATCATAATTGTGCTATTTAGTACGTGATCGTGATATTTTACATTTAGGGTATCAGATGTCAATTGTTTTGCGTTAATTTGGTTTGATTTTATACAAAATTCCTGTCCGATCCTGAAGGTAATTAACTAAACATTTTTTAATTACAATTTAGAATTTGAGATAAATAGTGTAAATAGTTGTAAAATGGGTTTTAATGGGTTTATCGATCAATTTATTGATTACAACTTGACTATGTTAGCTCAGCCTTGTACTTGTACATAGGTAGGTACTTGAAATGTATTAAAAATTTATGATACTTACTGATAGGTCTGTAAAAAACGTATTTTTATCAATTTTACTATGAAATTATCTAATCATTTGTGTCTAATATAAATATCCGCAATTTTCATTTAAGGTTAGTTTTAAAAGGGAAATTGACAATTAAGCTGGTATATTTTTTTGTCAATTACAGATACAAATGTTAAAATGCCGGTAAGAGCAAAAATTACAGATTCTTCTGAGAGTAGGAAAAGTACGAGAAGTTCAAGATTTAAAAAGCCGGAAATTGGTCAAAATGAACCGGATGTCAAGTTGAAAATTCTTGGGAAAAGAAAACTTGATAAAGTCTCAAAAACAAAAAGTGATCAAGTTAAGGGGAAATTTGAGCCAAGGTCATCAAAAAGGAGTAAGATTGTAGTACAACCTTTTCAATCTACACAAACTGGTAAAACTGACAAGATAATTAAGCCTATTAAAAGACTTCAAAAGGGGCCTTTAATTGCACAAAATGTTCTCAAAAAGTCAATTGTCAAAATTGTCAAAAAGAGAGCAAAAGTAATCAAAAAGGTCGTAAGAAAAGGCAGTCGAAAATCAGACAAAAATGTCAAAATTGAGGAGAAAAAGTCTAAGAAAGTTAAGAAGTCTGTCAAAAATGTCAAAATTGAAAAAGTTGAAGAAATGGTTCAAGATTCGAAGAAAAAAGTTGTAAAACCGAGTAGAAAAAAGGGTGAATCTGTGACCCCTCGACCTAACCTAACTAGGTATGAAAAAGACCCAACCTTTGAGTCAAATCTGTCGATACCCCAAATCTCAACTTTGGTCGATTCAAGACTTTTAATTCGAGCAGTGAAATTAGGCGATAAGAAATTGGCTGAGAAATTATTACAAAATAAAAAAATTTGTAATGTCACTATTCCAAGGTGTTTAAGTGATGGGGCAGAAGCTTATGATTATGCAATGCTGGCTGGAAATTCTTGGGCTTGTGATTTTCTTAAAGGGATTTCTGAGAAGAAAATGGAAAAACTTGCTGAAGCTCCAGAAATTCTTATCGAGGAGGAAAGTTCTGGATCAGGTGGTGGAAATTACCGAATGTTTGGACATGCTTTGGCTAATGTAACCATTGGACGAGGTGGCAAAGAAGGTAAGCTTTTTTACTAGGATTTAATTAACTACTTTTTAGCAAATTAAAATTATAACGAGTTGAAAACATCACAAATGACCTCAATTTTTGAGGTCAAATGTCAATATTTGGGTCAAATGGATAGCAAATTTCCGTCATCAATGAACCCTATAGCCTCTTAATTTTTCATTAAATTAACATGGGGACCCTTTAAGGGTCCCCATTTACCTCAAGGAATGGGGTTACCTGAAATTTAAGGGCACAATAAGACCCTATAAGGGTACCTATATTTATAGGGTCCTATAAGGACCCTATAAGGGTCCTTCATGCCAAGTTTGGGTAAAATCTGTACAATTTTTCGAGTATGTAAACCTTTGGACAGACAATTAGACAGACACATAAAGTTCAAACTAAGTACTGACTGGTAAGTGCTTGCTTCGCTCGCACGATGATTTTTGTGAAAATTTTTCCAAAATTCATCAAAATTTTGAATTTTTTTAAGGAAATGCTGCCCTACTAAAAGATCGAGATCACTATAGTCAAAATGCCTATATCGAGTCGAAAGAAAAATTCTATTTGAAGCAGAACATTCCCTATCAATTTATAGAAAAATTGGTCGAAAGTAAAAATCCAGATGATGATTACACTTTGAAATATTTGGTTGAGATCAAATGGGCAATTCGATCAGGTCATTTGGGTCTAGCTGGAAAACTTGTGAAAAAAGCTATTCAGCTTGATGGATACGGTTTTAATTTCCTTCACCAAGAAGTTTTAGAAAAATCTGATGCCTCCAAAGTGAGTCCATTCAAGCCAGTTTCTGTCGTTAAAAAAGCTCATGCTCAAAATTCTCGTATAACTCCATTACATTGTGCTGCAATCAATCCAAATCCTGAAATTTTATCAAAATTATTAAGATCTCGACCTGAATATAATCTATGTGATTCTGATAATTGGACTTTGATACATTATGCAGCAGCATGTGTTGAAGATGGTCCTTTAAAGCTTCTCATTTCAAGAGGAATCAGTTTCAATTGCTTGAATAAAAAAGGGCAGCTACCCATACACATTGCTAGTAAATTGGGCAGGGTTCATAATGTCATTTTATTATCAAAAAAACAAGAAGTTGATGAAATTGATGAAGGTCCAGATGAAGGTCAAGGTCAACAGGGTAATAAAAACGCAAAAATTATAGAGCCAGTTGACATGCCTAACAAAAAAGGACTATTGCCCATTCACTTGGCTGCTAAATATGGACATTTGGAACTTTTAAAGTATTTAATTGGGGTGACTGCGGATTTGAATAAAAGTACACCAGCCAAGATTGACAAATTAACCCCGCTCATGCTCGCATGTCAGAGGGGTCATCTGGACTGTGTCAAATTTTTGGTCCAGAGTGGAGCCAAGGTCGAGATTGGGGACAGGAGGAAAAGATCCGCACTTGTTCATGCTGTCATGAATGGTCATGGTCATGTAAGCTATTAAATCTTAAGTATTTAAAGACCTATTTCAGTTTCAATCCAGGATTTGTGCATAGGAAATAAGAAATAGGAAATTCTAATACCTTGTTCACAGTTTTTGGCAAATTCCGCTGCAAACAACTTCAAAACTGGATCGGGAATATTCGAAAATCATCAAAAATCCTTATATTTCACTATTTCAGTCAGTTTTTTGATGATTTTCGAATATTCCCGCTTTAGTTTTGGAGCTGTTTGCAGCGAAAATTGTCAAAAATCGAGTTTTGGGCTAAATTTTGCGTCTATATAACACTACAAAAGCTGTGAACTAGATTTGGGCATTTTCTATGCACAAACCCAGGACCCCTCTTTGCAAAATGATACTCTCTATTTTCGTACATCATCAAAAATTTAGATATAATTTTTAATTGCTTTCTACTTGTATTAAAACTTAAGAAAATTTGAAACCATATAGAAAACTTTCCATTTTTAGATTATTTTTTGAAAAATTTGTATTGAAAATACCCATATAATATACCTAGTACATCTAAATGAATATCCATGAATATTTTGAATTGAAAAATTCAATGGAAAATTGGAGATCTCCAAATTCTTATTAGAATTTAAATATAATTTTTTAACTTTTAGAGACTGATTTTAAATGTAACCCTTACTAACTATATTGCTTATCTTAATTTAATCAAATATTTTAGATACCTACAATACAAAATCCATTTTATATTGATAAAATATTAGATAAGTTTAACATTTTGCGGTCATTTTTTAATTATTAAATTAACCATATAGACTTTAATAAACCTCAAAAAATTCTTTCAATTTTGATTACTTACACATATTAGTATATCCGTATTAGTAGGTTAAGTCTATATGTATTGTAATATAGAAAATGTAAAAAAATATTAATAATTGGTTTTTTTTCTGACCCAGATTTCTAGATAATATCCCTCATTTACTGTCGATGGTAAAAAATGTCCATTCAGCCGCCATTAATAATGATACCGAATTATTAAAGGTACAAAAACCCGATTTATCAAGCTAAATTTTTAATAACCCTTCTGCTCAATTCCCAATTAATATAAATGAACATAAAATACATTCTCTGTTGAATTTAGGACATCAGAAAGAAAACGGAAATTCATGAAATATTTTCTGCCAAAGACTCACATATGGTTACCCCACTTATGAAAGTAAGCACAATTTTTTATTAAAAATTTATGACTTAATAAACATACAGCCTCATTTACTGTATATAAGCTGTATATCTGTACTGTACACATGTATATTAGACCATTGACATGCAAGTTGACATAGTACGATGATGAAATTGAGTTTTTTTTGGGTCATTTTTACCGAATTCTTAATTTTTAGAACATTTCTGTCCATCAATATTTGGACCGTCAATAGTCAATATACCTACCCATAAGACATACTCGTACTTACCTATATGTATATGAGATATTTACAATATATTATTTTAGCCCTAAATTAGAAATAATTTGGCATATTAATTAACCTTAATTGAAATCTTTTCTAGACTATTTTTAACCTTAGGTATATCAGATTATTAAACTAAACTATACCTAGCCTCAATTAGAGAAAAATGACATAAATTTGAATATCATGAGATTTCAAAACCTAGTCAGGTAAAAGTGCATTCCAATTTCCAATACCTACTAGTTTATTACAGTAAAATCAATAATTTCCTTTATCAATAATTGATCCAGCAAGGATCAAGTATATGGTAGTATAGTGTTAAAGTTTATTGCATGAGTTTATAGAATTTATTATTTAAAACTGTCAGCTTTTGAAAGAAAAATTAAGTTTAAAAATAAATATTCTAAAAATGTATGTATTTGTAGGCTGTTGGACTAGGAAATAGGGCTGCAACTGAATTTTTTATTTATGAAAATCCTTCGATAATAAACGAAGTTGATTCTGAGGGACGATCTGCTCTACACTATGCAAGCATTTTAAGAGATCCCAGTATTTATACTATTTTATTAAGAAACGGAGCTGATTCAGAAATTGCTGACAATGTAAACGATATATTTTTCAAAAGCTTGTCATATTGACATAATATTTGACAATTTATTTCAGAGGGGAAAGCAAGCTGAATATTATAGAACGCATCCTAATGAACTTGATAATCGATATTTAAGGCATATCCCAGGTAAATTATCAAAATATTTACTTAATTTTGGTCGTAAATATAGCAAAGATAAGGGAGCCCCTTATTTTTGCAACTTTAAAAAATAATAAAAATTTAGCACCTTGATATCTGCCTAATAAATCAATTATCTTTGGTTTTAGAACCTCATTAATATGATATTTTTTTAAATTTTTGATATTTAGATGCTCCAAGAGTGTCAGGATCACCATCAGGATGGGACAGATATTCGCCTGGTGGTGGAACTAATGAAGAATGTAAAATTTTACAATAATTTGGTAAAATAATTTAAATATTTTGATCAATTTGACTAATTTATAGCTCGAAAACAGCGCCGAGTATCGAGTGGTTCATTTTCTGGTGGAAATGACCAGCAGATGGAACCTGATCATGAAGAAATGAAGGATGATTTTGAAGAGCCTGAACCTGAAGAAGAAACTGCTAATGAAGTTGAACAACCATCACATGATGAAGAAAAGCCAGAAGAAAATGAAGAAAATCATGTAAATGAAGATAATCAAATTCCTCCAGAAACACTTGAAGATTTAGAACCACCACCAATGGTCGATGAAGAAAAAATCGATGAATTAGAAAGTATATTGCAAGAAGATGGTCCAGCTGAAGCTGATTTAAACCTTCAAAATGAGGAAAATTTAGGTGAAGATTTAGAAAACGAAAAAAATGTTGAAGGTGAAGAAAAATTTCCTTCAACCAAATACAGTTCCAAATATAGAAGAAAAATTTCCTCAAGTGATATGAATGGACTTGAACCAGAAGAAACTTTACAAATGGAAGCGGAAGAAACAACAGAAGAAAATGTCAATTTAGATCCTGAAATTGTTGAAAATGGAGGTAATGAACAACATGAAGATATTCAAAACCATGATGACTACGGTGAAGAAGATCTCCCTCTACATTTTGAGTCTGATGAAGAAATCAATATTTCTAATGAAGAAAATGAAGCTAAAGAAGGTGAAGAAAATGGTGAAGAAATTCATAACCATATTGGTGGAGATGATTTGGATACTTCGCTTACAGAAGGGTACTTTTAATACTTTTGATAATTTTTAAAAAATGAATTTAAAAATTACTTTTTTTCCCAAAGTGATATGGAAAAATTAGTAGACCTCGTTCTGGATGGTCAGGGTTCTTCGCTTATTGGGAGAAAAAGTTCAATCCCAGAAGTCAGTGATTTCTTGAACAATGTTCCAGCTTACATGGTATTTTAATTACTTTAGAAGTCTACTTATTTTTACGAAATTCTCAAAATTTTCAAAATTTTAGACAAAAATTGATTCTATACATGGAGCAGCCTCAAATGGGAATTTGCGTGATTTGCAAAGCCTCTTAGACCGGAAAAGGTTGGCTTTAGCTCGTGACGAAAGGGGACTCTGTCCGCTCCATAAAGCCGTACTTTACAGTCATACAAATGTCGTCAGATATCTTGCATCTAATTATCCACTGGTAATTTTTATAATATTTTTTTGCTTATTTCAGCTCTGATGTACCTGATTTTAGCTTTAATTCTAACTGAATATCAATAAAATTGACCAAAATGGTGACCAAAAATTTAGTTTTTTTAGAAAATCCAACGGTAAATTTACTTAAAAAGTCTGAGATTTTATTACAATTTGAAAAAAAAATTTCCTAACTCTTATCTTTATTGCCATTGAGTTAGGTTAAATTATTAAGTACTAGGTACCTATCTATATTTATATACCTACCTAATATGTATACATATAGTTTTATAGTATCTTACCTCATTTTCTATTTGAAAATCTAAGTTTTCCTCAAATTGACTGAATTACCTACTAAAACTAATAAGTTTTCTTTGAGAGATATGAGATAAGAAAAACATTATATTTATAATCTTAAATACATATGTACTTATGCATAATAAAGATAAGTATAAATATGATTGTAAGTAAATGAATAAGCTTATCATTACATATTTCATATTTATGTATACATAAATACATTTAGATACCTATAGGTATCTAAATACTAATCATAAATATTCGTAATTGTGGCTTGGTTTTACTGTTAAATGTGTTTACGAGTCATATACCTATTAGAGAAAATTTGGAGCTGCTTTTTTGTTTCAAATATTTCTAGAATTTATTTGAAAACTAGGATTAGGGAACAAGTATCTACACAAAATACCTATAGATAAATAAATAAATTATTAGATAATTACCTTAATTGACATAATTAAGAATGATTGAATATTTTATTTTATCATAGTCACTTCAAGTAACTGACATAAACGGAAGGTATCTACTATATTTAATACAGTTATTATACCTATATTGGAAATATCGATTAAAAATTATTCATTTGTTTAATTTAGAACTCCGTTACATTATGCTGCAACTCTGCCAGACAAAGGGACACTTTATAGGTAGGTACCTTAAAAATGTTATCAAATCCATTGATCTAATTAGCTAATGATTTTTACCCTATTTATATAGGACTTTGATACAATCCGGATCTAATCCTAATATTAGGGATACTTCGAACAATACTGCGGTAATTACAAGAATTCAATTAAAATTTTGATTAAAATTTTCAGAAATGTCGAAATTGTATATTCGGCTTTCAGGCCTTTAGGTGCATGTTTTAAACACCATGTAAAGGCCAGAAAGGCCATTATAATTATAATCCGAATGTGTCCTTTTTAACAGATTTTGATATATTAAAATTATTGAATAACTTTTTAAAAATTATCCATAATTCATTCATATAATTTTATTCAAATTCAAAGGATATCTATAGTATTCGAATTTGTATGTTAATTCTCATATAAAGGCCAGAAAGCCTATTATAACCCGAATATATCCTTTAGACTAAAATCAATTTTGTATAATGTCAAAAATAGTGCTAATTTATTTTTATTAAAAACATTATTGTACATTTTAGGGAATTTATCTTCGAAATAAAGAAATATTAAAACATTCTGATTTATTACCACCATCAAAGAAAATGGAATTATGGCAAAGACCGCCATCCTCACCAGTACCGCCACTACAATTACCTCCAACTACATCAAATTCAGGTAAAACTTCCTCAACCAGACCAAAGCCAAAACCAGACAAAAGACTATCTATTCAATCAAACCAAAACCAAAAAATAACCTTAATTACAACTACCAGTTCTACTTATACTAGTAGGTCAATCGCTAGCTCAAATTCAAAAAATCAAAAGATTTCAAAAACAAAACAAAACCTTACACAAAATACAGAGACTTCAAGTATAGTCATTGGTCAATCGCTTGGACCGGCACCCATGCCGTCTAGACGGCGATCAAAAATTCAAGATCAAATCCTACTAGAGAATATTTATACAAATTTGATCAAAGAGGAGAATGTATGGGCTAGAACTTGGAAGAGAATTCGAGGTCAAGAGAAGGATAATGTTAAGTCTCAGGTTAGGTCATATTTACCCCTACAGTTGTTCAATGAGCTTAAACACAGGTATACAGAGCTAGGTGGGGGACTTGTTGATACCCTTAAATATTCTCCACAGTATTTCATTATAGCTTCAGATTCAGGGTCTTATGTAGAGTTTAACGAGCTTTTTAAAGCGGCCATTTTAGGGGAACAAAGAACAGAAGAGAGTCCGGATGAAGATGGGACAGATATTATCCAAATTGAAGATCACAATCTGTCATTTTTCCGAAGTAAAATTTTGAAATTTTCACTAAAAATCTTTGGAAATTAAAAGTGATTTTGTTTATCAGGTGCGGAGATTAAATTGTCTGAAAGTGAGATTCCAATTGTGGATATTCCAAGGTACTTAGTATTTAAATAATTTTTTGACCTAATTTAAATATTCTTAGATACCAGAATAATCCCTTAATAATTTATATAAATACAGTAGGGGTATATTAGGGATAGTTTGAAAACGTTTTGAAATTAAAACAGCTTATTCAAACAAATAATCTACCTCTTTAATCTTTAGCAAATTTGTGAAACAAGTGAGAATCCGATTAAGCAGAAATATTGAGCCTTTCCCGTTCATAGGCCTTATGAAAACTGACCAGTTTTATGAAATCAATAACCTTATTAAAGCCAATAATGTTGGAAATTTTGAATGGATTGATTTGGAAGGTCTTGAAAAAATTGATTTGGATTGGATCCCAGATGTAAGTTTAACTTTTTCATTAAATTTATTTCAAAATTAATGAATATCATGATTTTTTTAGACTACGAAACTTTCAAGATATTGGCCAAAATTTCGATCTTTTTCTCGAAATGAAAATGTCACAATTTGGATCAATGGCATGGATCATTTAGATATCCTCATTGAATCCAGTTATGGAAAACTTTACCCGATTTTTCTTCAACTTCATAAAGTTTATCATCAATTTGATAAACTTTTAAATTTCCATTGGAATTCAGAGTATGGATTTTTGACTGTAAATCCATTAAATTCTGGAACTGGAATGAAGGTTTGAATTTTTGGAAATAGTATCCTTACTTGAAATGTATATTTAAATTTTTTTTGAAATATAGATTACATTTCGCATACGTCTACCGAACCTTATGACCGTTCCTACAATCCTGAAACACAAATGTGATGATATGAAATTATTCATGAGATGGAAAAATCAAAAAAGAAATCAAATTGAAATTGAACCTGATGATTGGATCGAATTGGAAAATATTCAAACCGTCGGTTATGAAATTGAAATTGCTAGAGATATGGCCAAGTCGATTAATATTTTAATAGAATTAGATGAGAGGATGGCTAGATTAGGGACTATTTAAAAAGGAAAATAATATATAGGAATTATATTTTAGGGAAAAATTGAAATTTCAAGCAGGATTAGAGGATTCCTTTGTAAAAATATTTTAGATTTTAATTCCCATAAAATCACTTAAAATACATATTTTAGCAAAAGTGACAGTGATCTAAATGATCATGAATTTCAGATTTTTAAATTACAGATTATCTGTCTTCTAATAAGAATAAGTACTTACCAAAGAATAAGCCATTTTACAAAATATTTCATAAAACTAGCATTTTCCAGATCAGGGATCACAGACCAATTTAAGAAACAATTGTGCAACAAATGTACCTAAATATATATATAGAATTTGAGCTTGCGATTATTTTAGAAAATTATACCGACCAAAAATACACAAAATACATATCAAACTGTACTTATACATATTTACAAATTTTACTAAATTACATAATATGTACACCTACTACTAAATTACAATAATCTGACTAAATAATAATTTGACGATTCTTGTAACAAAAACAAAACTAAATATTTTGACTCTTATTTATTTGCTTTGTTTTTTGTCTTTTTTGTGCATCTATAATCTAGTTGGTCAGTTAAGTCAGGGTCAGACAACACAATTTCCAGCTATTTGGTCTGAAGAAGGGAAATATCTTGCAAATGTACTAGGCGATGCTTTAGTTCAAGGTACATAAGCATAAAAAATATAGAAAATTTTAGAAAATTTCGGAAAAATTTGAGATATAAATATAGGCATTATTTTCTAGATAATTTTAAAAAAAGATATTTTTTAATTTAAAAGGGCTTACATTTGTTTCAAACGAACGACCCGAAGATCCAATTGGTTATTTAGCAAATTTTCTAAAAAGTTATAAAAATAAAGATGGTCAAGAAATCATTGATCATCATACAGCTCATGCTTTAGCAAATGCACATGCGCCATCTGCTATAAAAATGGCAGAAAATTCGGAATCTGAAAACGAAATTTTTTTTGAAGAAAGCATACAACAGCATGAATATACTCAGGAGAATTTTGAAGAACAGGAAAATTCTGGAAATATTGAAAATCCTGAAGAAAATCAAGTAGAGCTTCATGAAAATGAAGAAAATACCGAAGCGGAATTTTCGGGAGAAAATTTAGAAAATGCTGAAGAAAATGAAGAAGGCAATTCTGGAACAGCTCAAGTTCAAGATGAAGGTCTGGATGAACAAATTGAAGAAAATGGCGTCCGTGAAGCTGAAGATCATGAAAATCTTCCAGAAACTGATCATAATGACTCACAAGATGTTGAAAATACTGACATAAATGATAATCAAGAGAATAATGAAGAACCACCACAAGATTTGGAAACAGTTGAAACTACAGTCGAAGTTAATAGCCCAATTATTGATCAAGTTCAATATGAACAACCTTCGAATGATCTCGAAGAAAATGCAAACATAAATGAGCTTTCTGATAATGAAAATGACTATGTTGACTCACCTGAAGAACCAGAAGATCTTGAAGGAACTGCAGAATTGATGAAAAAACTGGAAGATAATTTTAATAATCAAGACCAAGGTGATCTTGAGAAAATTGAAGAGAAAGAAGATCCTGAAGAACAAGAGGAAGTTGTCGAAGAAGGGATGAGTCAAAGTAATTGAAATATATACTGATAATATTTTACAATTATACATTATAAAATTACATTTTTAAGGGGATGAACGTGGTCAAAGTGTGTTACATTTTACGTCATCTAGAGGCGGATCGCCAGCTACACTTTTTGCATTTTTAATGAATCCTTCCGTGAATTTAGCCTGGAGAGATGAGCACTTAAGGACTGCTAGAGATGTAAAAATTTTTACACTTATTGATATATATTTCAAACAAAAATCTTACTAATTTATAGATTGCCAAAAGCCTCGGAAGAAATGAAAATGTTGCAACTATTGATCAATGGATTATTAATACAGCGACATCTGGTAAGTTTATCAATGTCTGAATAAATCTAAATTTTATAACATAAATGTAATAATCGTGTAATTAAGGTGAACTCGAGACACTACAGAAACTCATGCTAGATGGCTACAACGATTTTTATATAACCGATTCGAATCAAATAAGTATTCAACAATTGGTTGACAAGGCTGAACAACCGGCGGTGTTACTTTTCCTCAAATCTATCGATGATTTCAAAGAAAGGCATGAAAAATTACTCAGATCAATCAGGAATGGATCGTTTGAACAAGTCAAAGAACTATTGAAAGCAGGTCTATAAAAAAATCATTTTAAATTCCTGATTTCTGAATCCTGGTCCAATTTTATATTCCTAACATAGCATATTGACTAAAATTTTGATATTTATAATATACAACCACTTAATAATCAATATTATTTCAAAAAATTTAGATCCAAGACTAGCAATCGCAATAGGTTTACAATGTCGGACGAGTCTTCATGTTGCCGTATTAGCCGAAGAATTTGCAATAGTTCAGTATATAGCATCGCGGCATCCAGAGGCCTTACGGCGAGGTGATAATCTCAATAGACTGCCTTTACACTATGGTAAGATATTTTGATAAACAATTATTTTGGAGAATAATTTAGGAACTTGACAAACTATTGACATATCTAATACGAATACTGAATGATCTTTAATAATTGAGAATTATTATTTTGTATTCTAGCAATGGGCTTAGATAAAGTTGAAAAAATGGTGAGAATTTTGGTGAAATGTGGAGCTCGACGTGGTAAAAAAACAATTTATTCAAATTATTATTTCAAAGTAATTACTAATCTATTATCTATTTCTAATAATTGCGGCTTCAAAAGTTGTCAAAGACTTGAAAGGAAGAAATCCAAGTTTTTACTATGTCAATCGTGAGGAGATCAAAACCCTTCAAAATGAAGAAGCCCAGTTAAGAGCAGCTCAAAATACACCTATTTAAATAGAATATGTAAATCCTCGATGTACATTAAAAAGTCGGATACCTTAATATATTTTTTATATTTTGAGGAGTAAAAATTGTATATTTTTTAAATTATAGGTTACCTACTATTTTAATCTCTAATTCTACTTAAAATGCATAATACTATGACTATATTGTATCATATTATATAATCTAATCCAATTTTAGTAATAGTTAGTTAGGTTAATAATTATTTATAGATACTAGCATTTACATAATCCGGTATAATATTGCTAATACTTAAATGTACATGCCTATATATACACATAGGTAATTTAGAATTTAAAAAATCCTATAACTTTGATTAGTCGAATAGTGTTCTCTCTACTATAATATAAGTTACCTATAACTAATCGTAAGTAAATACTTTGGTACCTACCTACTGACTAGCATTAATATGTTTTTTTTACTAATGTATGTTATTATCATTTTATTTGCCTAATTAATATGATACACTTTATATTTTAAATTGCTTCATAATAATCATGTAGGTAATAGGTAAGGGATAAATAATAAAGTTATATAATAAAATAAAATTAATGAATGAACCGAACATAACCTAAACTGTAACATTAATATAATCATTGCAATATAAATACTCCTACTCCTACTAATTACAGAAATGAAATATTGAACTTTTTTTATTTCAATTAATTAAAAAGTAAGAATTTGACCTTTTTGAAGGAATTGGGCTTAAAAGTCGAAATCGAATATCTCAAAATTCTTATAAAAATGGCATAGTTTGTAATTTCATATCACTTTCAATTTGAAATCTTCGTTTAGTGTTTGTACACTTAAAATTAGGTACTCAGGACTCAGGTACTCGTATAAGACAACAAAATAAAGGATTTAGAAATTGAGAAATGAGACAAGAATGCAAAGGTTAAGAGGTTTAAATACAAAGCAGATTCTAACAAAATAGTACCTTAATACTCTGTAACTCTTCATCTTCAAGTTTCATTAAAAAATACTAAATTATCGGAATTGGAATCGATCTCCTTATTTTTACTATGATTTAATTAACTGTTCATTAAAAGCTAATCATCTATAAATTGTGGGAGCAAAACATCGATGAAATCCCAAGTTACTGCATTTTAACTTGATTTTAACTTGAAGTAACTTTAACTGAATGGCACAATTAAATCCTATAAGGGTCTTTTATACCTTTGGTTGAAATCGGTCCTAGTAGTTTTGAAGTAATCCTCTGAAGATGCGACAAACAGACAAACGGACAAAGTGCAAGCAAAGTTGAATAGTTAGTGCTCGCTTCGCTCTCACAATTATTAGTGAATTAGTGAATTATTAGTCATTTATTAGTGAAGTTAGATACCCATTAAATTGTTAGTTTAAAAAATAAAAGTCAATTTGCAAAAAAAAAACGTTTAAAAACCGAAGCGTATTTTTCTAATAAGAGATCTAAATAATTTCTGACTGGGAGAATCGAATCCCGCCCT
>JAQIXA010002033.1:0-20157 GCA_034699045.1 Nanhermannia cf. coronata Gr-Ori-00579 | reverse complement strand
CCAAGGCCTATATATATTATATATGAGTATTTAAATTATGTAATAATTAAGTAATTATATAAATAGATCATACAAATCTACAAGATACTAACCTGTACCTACCTATCGTATAACTTTTAACAATCATTTTCCTATTGAAAATCGGAATACTACTCGTATATACTCTGTAAAAACTACTCGGTATTAGTCGAAGTCGAAGGTATATTATTATTATTATTAGCTTTTTTCGAACGAATTTTCTTAAACTTTGATTTCTTATTATTTTTAACAACTAAAGGATTATTAGTACTTTTACTATCATCTAAATTAGTAGCACCTAAAGTAACACCAATTGAATTTTGTCTAAGCCTTCCATTCAGTCCTACAAAAGTAGAAAGAGAACTTCTTCGAGTCACAACTGAAGTTTCAGTCTTTTCACCAAGTGATTTCCATTTCCGTAAATTATGAGATGTGATTTTTGCCACTACTTTCTTATGAACTTTCTCTTTACAATTATTAGTAGTACCAGAAGTACTAATATTAGCATCAATTGGTACTGGCAGTGGAGAAATTGGTCTAATAGCTGTAGATTGTGCCATTAGAAATCCAGACCAAGAAACTCGTCGATACTGATTTTGA
This sequence comes from Nanhermannia cf. coronata Gr-Ori-00579, assembly GCA_034699045.1. NCBI lineage: Eukaryota > Metazoa > Arthropoda > Arachnida > Sarcoptiformes > Nanhermanniidae > Nanhermannia > Nanhermannia cf. coronata Gr-Ori-00579. Next base: position 19,539 of record JAQIXA010002033.1, on the reverse strand, counting down.
TGCCCATGGATTTTGCAAAATCCTGCTGAACTACTAGTAGTACTTGGAGCTGATTTACCAGCTGTTTTTCGGAGTAGTTCAGCAACTTTAGGATTTCCCTCTGAAGATGCTCTTGGCTTTAAATTCAAATTATTATTTGGAGGTTCCAATCTTGAAGTTAAACTTGGCCTTCTTTCACCACCTGATTGAAATCCTGGAATATTTCTAGAACTTGAGTGCCCTTTTAAACTCAACCTTCTTGGACTTTTTCCGCTTTCTTCTGATGGAGAAAGTTTTTTCTTGGCAGTTTCTCCACTTGTTGATGGCAATTCCAGCTTGTTTGACCTAAAAATTTCATTAATAACTCTTATATTACTTTTTTCTAAGAATAGAATAGTCATTTCAGGCTCTAGGACAAAATCCTAACATACCAAAATCCCACCTCCCAAAATCCTACCTAAGCCAAAATCCAAAATTTTGGCAATTTTTGACAAAATTGACCAGAATTGGTCAAAATTGAAGCATTGATTGAAACTATTTCAAAGTCTAAAAAATAGTTAAAAATTTTTTTTCATTAAAAATCAGTTTATCGGTGATATATTCGTATAAAGCAGTGCCATTTTCGAAAAATACTTCAAGGCTGGAAATTTTGACTAAATTTTGAATAAATCTGACCATTTCTCGTCAATTTAGTCAAAAATTGCATATTAAAAATTTCAAAAGTTGAGAATTTTGACAAAATTTTGGATTTTGGTTTAGGTAGGATTTTGGTCGGTAGGATTTTGGTTTAGGTAGGATTTTGGATTTTGGCAGATAGGATTTTGTCCGCGACCCGTCATTTCAGGACCCCTGAAAGCCTGATCCATTTTTTTCTTAATTTTCGACTTACTTTTTAGATGAAATTTGCAACATTGAAAACTGATTTTGTAGATAATTTTGCCCATCATTTGGACCATCTGCATCACACTCATCTTCAGAATTTGAGCCATCATCAGGAGCTAATTGTCTTTTATTCGCAAAAGTTCGCTTTTTTCTCGGAGATTTGAAATCAGGAGGATTAAAAGGATCATCAAAAAGTAAATTAGTACCTAAAAATGCAAAATATTGTTGTAAAAATATTTATTTTCCAATTCCCAACTTACATTTAGCATTTTGTGCAGATATAAAAGTCTGAATTGCATGATCTTGTCCAACCACTTGATCAGGTGGTTCAATTAAAATGACTGGATCCTGAAATTGACCTTTAACTTGAATTCTTTCATCTACATCGATTTCCATTGGAATCCTGCGATTATTTTTATAAATATTTTGGACATTTCTCTCAGGACTTGGTGATTCATTCCGAGTTCTTGATCTCAAATTTTTATTTTGTAATCGAGTTGAAATATTTTGTGCAAATTCCTTACTCTGTAGATTTTGATTTGAATTTGGCAAAATTTTAATTTTTTTCTTTGAATTTCGAAGCGAGTATTGCCGTTTGAGTTGTCCAGTATTGACAGAGTGGTTTGGTCTTTTATTCGTCACATTTGGCTGTGATTTATTGGTCTCACCATCCTCATCGTCACTTTCTGAACCACTATCAGTCTCACTGTGAGAAAGACTAAAAAAATCAAATATATTTTTGCAAAATATCGAAAAATCATCAAAATAAATACTTGATTTTTGGCATTTTATATTTATACCTAGAATAATCTGAAATGGTAATATTTACAGGGTCTTCAGCACTTGATCCATTTTCAATTAATTTTTGGAGTATTTTGTCTCGTAATTTTTCCTACAAAAATTTACATAAACTAATAACATTTTGGAATTTCGAAAATTTCAAATTTCTACCTACCTTTTCCTCTTGAGGATCAGAGAAATCGAGCAAAGTCTCGCAAAAATGTCGGCCAATGCTTTCGTAGTCATCAGTGTTGAAATGAGTATGCTGTCTATGTAACAGAGTTGACCCTGCCAATGATACCTCCAAAGTGTAGCTGAAAAAATTTCAAATCTCTAGGTCAAACTGGTCATAAATGTTTGAATTTTTTTCAAAATTCAATTCTCAGATTTCAATCAAAATTCTAATTCTCAACCTAATAAGGCTTATAAAAACTTAAATTTTTGAGACTTTTTTTAAAATTTGGTCACCTATTGACAACCCCAAGTGTCCAAGCAAATACTCGACCAGTCCCTTCCTTATTTCTCTGAATTTTAAATTTACAACTCGCGAATGAAAATTTGTCAGCCGCATTTTTGTGCATCATGAGCGGAAAAATTTGCTCTAAAAGTCTTTTCTCGGGAATCCTTCGATTCTATATAATATATATGCAAAATTTTGCAAAATTTCCAATTTTTAACATTTTATGTATGGTTTTTTCAAACCTCGCAACCATAAATGAATACATTATTTCGTCTAGAATGTCCATGGATATCACAGTAGAGGAAAACTCCATTCTCCTCAACCAATCGTCGAAGCATCACTTTGACTGCGAAGATTTGAGGAAATGCCTCCCTCAATACCGTCCTATATTGCCTATTCAGGTCTTGACCTTTTGAAAATTTTAAATGATATTTTGAAATTTTGGGTTGGAATTTTGAAATTTTACTTACCTAAAAGACAACATCGAGAATTTCCGACAATAACTCCGTCTACATTTAACATGGGAACTAATTTGAATATGAATCGATCTCGAAGCTCCTGGAAATATTCCAAGTAAAAAAAGCTTAAAAATCTAAAAAAAATTTATGGTCACCTATTGGCTATATTGTTAGGTACTCGTATCATAGGTAGGTTAAGAATAATTCGGATACATTTTTGAAATTTAAACAGCCTAGTATCTAAATTATAAATATTACTAGGATTTAATCAATATCTATTTAGCAGTTGATTATAAATTGGGCGAGCAAAGCGATGAAACAATCTGTTTTCCTATTATCCAGTATCAAAAGTAAATTTTCTGATTAAATGGATGTCAAATTCGGAATCTCTGTCATCGATTATCCCTGGAACCCTTAAGGTGTCCCCTGACAGGCAATTAGAAATTTTTGTCAAGCATGCACAACTAGACCCTCTAAGGGTCCTTCATACCAAATTTGGTTAAAATCGGTTGAGTAGTTTTCAAGTTGTGCCGCGAACATGCAGACAGACATACAGACAGACGGACAAAGTGCAAGCAAAGTTGAGTAGTAAGGGCTCGCTTCGCTCGCCCAAAAATTTCAAATCAAAATAATTGGCTCATTCAAAATCAGTTTGTCGAAACAAAAATGTTCGAGGGCCCTTCCTGGTGAGAAAATTCTCGGCAAGAACTTTCGTGTTACCCCTACTACCACTTATAAGAGTCAATCAATAAAACTTTATCGAAATATTTTACAATTTATTATACAAAAAATAGACTAAATAGCTCAAGTTTGTATAAGTAGGATAGTTAAGTATACCTGTGCATGAGAAGAATCACTTGTAAGAAAGTCAATGATCCCTTAATGAATTACAATTCCGAGTATTTTAATACAATTTATTAATGAATTATAATTTATGAGTATTTTATCGATCATACCTTTCATCATAAAGGAACTTTGAGTTTCAGCTGGATGAACACGAGCTGTTAAAACTACTACTGATTTCTAAACAAAAATATAAAAAAATCAAAATTTCTAAAAATTTTACGAAAAAATCTTACTTTGGGTGTTTCTTCAAGATAATTATCGGGTGATGTAATAGTAAGGACATAGACATTGTTCCCAGCTAGAGATTTACAAAGTAGTCGTTGTTGGCACATACTCGATTTGGTCCGATCATTCTTGAAAATTTCAGAAAATTCTCAATTTCGGAAATATGTATCGGAAAAATTTGTAATTTACAATTTTTGTAAAAATTAGGTACCTCAAGTTCATTAAGATAATTTTGAAGTTTTGAGTATGTATAAGGATAGCACTGGGCTATATAAACAGTATCTTGAGGATGTTTGAATTTCAGATTAAAAGTCAGCGTATATAGAGAATCCTCAGATCTGTTTTGCAAAAAAAATTAAAAGTCATAAATATTTAACTGTTCAGAAATTGACTCAGATTTTTGTTGAGAGTTAAATTATTTCCATTTTAAATTTATTTATGACATCCTATTCATAAGACTGTCAAATTAATTATTCTAAAGGTAATTACGTAGGATCATTCTTAAAGTATGTGATATTATATCCACATCTTCGCCAGCCAATCCCTATAAAGGTCAAAAAGGTCAAAATTTTTGATAATTTTGCATTTTATGGGATATATTACCTGAAGTCCCAACTTCTTTTTCTGAATACATCAAAGGCTTTAGACCATATTTATAAAGGCTATCCGGCTTTGATAAATTAACGATAGAAAATCTGCAAAAATAGTTGTGTTAGTTTTAACACTAATACTACTCCGTAGTAAGGTCATGGTTAGGTCATATACCTGTACACGGTATTTTCCTTCATATTCTGGATTCGAAAGTAAAACCAGTATGAATTCCTATCAGTGTACATATCTGGTCGCAAATACAGCTCCTGAATAATTAGATTTAAATCCATTAGAAAATTCTGGAAAATTGATCATTTTTTAGATTACAAAACAAACATACATAGTAGACATTGGTGATTTTTAAAACTTTTCCCAAATTTCCAGACTCAAATCGGCTTTCGAATTGGATTGTATTTGTGTCGATTTCAAATGGCTGGATTTCTCCAGAACCTCCTGGACATGATCTGCAAAACTGGAAAAAGTATTTTGATAATTTCGATATTTTAGACTTTTAGATCATTCTTTACGAACAAAACTATCTAGCTATAAAAGCTGAATTTTTCCAAAATTTTGTATTTTGAATGGCTTACGTAATCGACCGATAATTTGGGCGAGTATGAAAAAATCAAAGTTCCAAAATCTTCACCAACTGGCTTCGGTTGAGGTTCCGTGTTTGATGGCATGTAAAATGCCTCTGGTTTTGATGGTACCTACAGATATATCGTTTAAATTTTTTTTTTAAATTTCGAAAAATTGTTCAAATGTACCTTATCAACATGTCGAAATTTCTCTGGAAGAACTTGACACTCGATGGGCCATTTTGGGCTGTGTTGAAGTGCACTCGCAGAGTACAAGTCTTTGGGCTCTCGAAGTCTTGAACTTTTCGGCGAACTTCGACCATGATCTTCGAGGTCAGGTCGAAGTAATTTCAAATCTCCAGCTGAACTCGAGATCACATTGCCTAATAAATTTAAAATATAGGTAATTAGAAATATGATCAATTACTTACCAATGTCTATAAAAATTTGATCATAATCTGAATATAAAAAAATCCCCAAAAGACAAATTTTGCAAATGAATGGCATAAAGTAAGAATTTTTTTAGAAATCAAGAAAAAATTTTGATAAAAGTTTTGACAAATTACGATTTGATCAAATGCCTAATTGGCTATCTTAATTATCACTATTATAGGGGTAGATTAGGGATAGTTCGGAGACATTTTTGAAATTTGGGCAATCTGTTTTCGACCTGTTTGTTTAAGAATATCTTGACTATCTCTACCCATTGATATCGGTATTCAAATTTCAAATCAAATAGCAATCTTTTAAGGAGAAAACAGGCTGTCTAAATTTCAAAAATGTTTCTTAACTATCCCTAATCTACCCCTATTCTAAAACTAAAGGGTACTACTATTAGTAAGTGCACAAAAAAAATCTAATTAAAAATATTTTTAGGGGGTTTTCAAAACCTCTGGGTGTAATTGGAAAAAATTTACTTTGTAGATCCAGGACGGACATGGCACTGATGCTCCCGATTTCCAGATTCCTCGGATTTCTCGGATTTCTCGGATTTCCAAAACTATTTATGTACCCCCCAACCAGGTGGAATTTGAATAGGTCTATTTTCCCAAATATCAATCAGTCATTTTCTTACAAATTCTCACAAAAAACATCTGGAACACTATCTTTTCTTTCCTTCAAATATTTCACACAAAAATATGAAAAATGACTCGATTTCTCTTACTAATAGGTCCTAAACATAAGTACCTACTACTTGAGTATTTACTAAGAACACGCGAAAAGTCAAGAAATTTGCAAATTCAAGTTTTTTTTACAAATTACTAAATGCTTCCGTCCTTTAGAAACTGATTATTGTCTAATATTCGATGGTACGATTAGCTTAGTTTGAAAAAAAAAGTTCTGAAAAGTTAAGTTTCTGAGACTTTTCTGGGTCTTTTTTTCGATGTTTTCTGAATGAGACCCAGGTAAGAATAAGGTTGGATTTGAGTCATATCCGGTAGTTTAAATATTCACGATATTTTATCGATGTACAAACGATACGATGGATAAACCATGGACAACCACCGATTTCCAATTACATACCTGAGGTGATTTAACCCTCATTTTTTTACTATGACTATGACTAATAGTCACAAGTAAAGGTTCACAAGATTCCAAAAAAAAGTGTAAAAAATGGAGTATTTTGAGCTTTTATTGTATCTTATACAAGTATAAAATATGGTTTTTTTTCTAACTTTTTAAAAAATTTATATTTTGAAAGCCGATAAAATGAATTTCAGATCAAAAAATCGAAATATTTACTAAAAGATGGAACTGATATTTTTCAAAATTCTGGAATTTTGCTCAAATTTTTGAACCATTTTTTATCTTTATACTAGGTTTTAATCAAATCACTAGAATTTGATTATTACCTAATTGTGCGAGCAAAGCAATGAAGACATCACAGGTTGCCCCAATTTTTGGATTCAAAGGTCGACTCCCGGGTCAATCGGACATCAAATTCTGAATCTCCGTCATCAATTACCTCATTTTTGATTTTCTCCATTTGATTAACATGGGGAACCCTTTAAGGGTCCCCTGACCCCAAGGAGTGGGGCAATCTGAAATTTTTTTCGAGCATGCACAACTAGACTCTATGAGGGTCCTTCATACCAAATTTGGTTAAAATCGGTCGAGTAGTTTTTGAGTTATGCCGAGTTATGCCGCGAACAGACACACAGACAGACGGACAAAGTGCAAGCAAAGTTGAATAGTAAGTGCTCGCTTCGCTCGTACAAAAATATATTCTGGTCCTAAAGAAAGGATTACTTGCAATTTCCAAATAGTAAAGTTGTGCCTGAATTTGAAATTTGAAGGCCTTCTCTCTCTCATGTCATGATTGCATAAAATTTGCTTTTTCTTTAATTAAGAATATAAATAGAGTTCTATTTTTGCAAGTCTCATGTTCATGATGATGGTCATTTTTAATTACAATTATGGACTGAAATAGTGTGTCAGGGTTATTTAAAATGCCAAAAAGTTCGTCATATACGAGTATGTAGTATGTGTTGCAAATGTCATATTTATAAATACACAAAATGTGATTAAATTAATGAATTACCCCGAGTTATTTTTATATAGGTAAGTATTTTTTCCTAATGTAATGGAATCCATGATTTGACTCTCAAGGTTTGATTTATCTGACTAATTTATCCAGCAGAGGATTTTGGAAATATTGACCAAACTTGTGCCTGGCACCCAAAGTACAAATGGTTCTCATAAAATACCCTTACATACAGATATCATAAAATATCTCTGTTATGGTATTAGTAGTTTTGAATGTAGACATTCTATAACATAAATAATCAATTGCTAAAATCATCAAAAGTTAAAATTTTTTTTGAAATCTTGCAATTTAGGATTAGTTCAAAAGATTCTTTCGATATTTCAGAATTTTGAAGCAAAGTTTATGTAAAATTTTAATCCTGTGAGATTTTATTTCTGAAATTGTCTGATTTTTGAAATTATTGAAATCTACGTACCTATATATGATTATCATTGGCTTAAAATCCCTAATTTGGTTGAATTTACCCCCATATTTTTGGTATAAATTTACCCCTGTATGAATTTAACCCAATATTTAAAAAATCCTAACCTAACATAATAAGCTAAACTGAAATTTTTTTGGGTTAATTTCATACAGGAGTAAAATTAAACCAAAATAGGGATGAATTGAAATTAAGTTTCAGTCTTTTGAAATAGATAGTCTTATTCTTATTATACTTTTTAGTCGTATCAGTATCAGCCGTATGAATCAGAGTATCTGTCTAAATTATTTTAAATTTTTGATTTTTTTTTGTATTTTGATGGTGTGAATAGGACATTTTGCTGGGTTATTCATTGTTTCTTTCTAAAATTAAATTTAGATCAAGTATATTTTAGTTCTTTCACATTTCCCGGACTTTTTGCAATTATACTAGTACTATAGACTATAGTACTTATAGTAGGGTACTTATTGGTATTTGTAAGCAAAGAAGGTCTTCGCCCCCTCAAACTTCAATCTATGTCCATAAATGTCTGGGAAATTTATCATTAAGAAAGTCATAAGAATTGGCAAAACTTGACTCGATTTTTCCCACGGTCAGATCAATAACATCAAATTTATCCCGCATTTTCAAATCACTTACTATCATGCATATGTATCTGTATAATCTATTCATTTAAAAAAATTAACCCAAAATCTTGAAATAATTATCAGAATTTTTTCAATAAACGGTAAAAATCGAGGACCTTAAAAAGTATTTTTGTTCAGGTTGTAGAATATTTACTCGTATTTTAATAACCTATTTTAATTGTGCTGTTTTCGAGCTTATAAGACGGTTTAAATAGAATTTTTTTTACACTTTTATAGATACACTTTTATAGATACTAGTACCAAAATTTTACTTATTTTCAGTAAAATTCCTATGTTATTGCGTATTGATCTAGATTGATTTCTAGATGACAAATACTTCCAGTTCTTTATCATTGTATTTGAGCTATTTAATAGATTTCTCAGATTTTTCATTCATTTTACTAACTAATACTTATCTACTAGTATCTACTTATCTACTAGTGAAATCTACAGAAGAAATGTTCTAATTAGTAAGTAAATTAGTAAGTACCTAATTGGCTTAATTAAGATTAGGAAAAGTTCAAAGTATCACCATTTTGGACCGAAATCCAAATTAGAAAATACAGAGTAGAAGGATTTAAAACAAAATTAAAAATAATTTCTATATCCCGTTCTTGATTTGGGAAATTTTGAATTTTGTAAAAAAATATAAAAATAAGTTCCTTATTCGTATATGATATGTTATACAATGATGCAAAAAATACGAATAAGGTACTTTAAGGGACGTTTGGGACTAATTATTATCTAAAAATATTTTAAAATAGTACAATCATTCTTAACTATTAAGATATAGCCGTTCCATAATATACAAGTAATTAATCAAAAATAATAATGAAAAAATTATTTAAAATATTGAAAAAATGTAATCCAAAAACAGGGAACTTGCTATTTGAGACAAAATTAGACAAATTCATGTCTAAATAGAGCTCAAAAGGATCATGCTAATATTAACTATTGCCCAGATTGGAATTTTTGATTTTATTTAACTTTTCAATTTTGATAAGCTACATATCTGTAATTTGTATATCTTAAAGATTTACTATAAAGTGAGATTTAGACAAGGTTTCATAGTAAGGATTGTACTTGCTTTATTAAGGTTTTAAAAAAAATTAATTTATTTCCATTTGGGTAGTTGATTTTGCCTTTCTTGGGCCCTTTTTGCATGACCAGAAGTCTCAATCCCTGCCAATTCTTCATCTATCAAAAGTTCAAAATGTCCCATCGCTTCTTTGCTCGGAATTTTACCCCATTTTGCACTAAAAACCCCAAATTAAATACTTATATTATTTGACCTTTTAAGGTACTTATGGACTTACTCAGGGTGTCCATTTGGTGGTAGAACGATGGAAATGATGTCATTGATCAATTTGTACTTGAGTATCCGGTCGTTCACCGTTGTCGATGTCAACGAGGGTGAGGCATTCACCTGGAATTTGTCAAAATTTTACTTTTTTTATCTCGATAAATTGAATTTTTGTGACTCTAAATTATTGTAGTAAGCAAATATTTGGGTTTTGAGATTTTGTAATTTTTTGAACTTGGACATTTTAATATTATACAGGTTAATTTACGTAACTGGTACATAATATATTATCATAATATGGACTATGGTCATCGAATTTGGGTTAAATCCTTAACTTAACTTTTCCACTTTGTTATTTAATCTGAACTTTAATACCTAAGTTAAGTAATGCCTCATGGGGAAAAGTTTGAAGGTTATAAATATCGGTTTCTACCTACTATATCTATTTACAAGACTTGAATTTGAGTTTTTTCTGAAACTAATTTTAACTTAATTTAATGGATTTCTAAATATAATTTTGAATTTGAATAGGTTACTCAAATTTCAATAGAAATATCAAGTTAGATCATAAATCAATTTCAAAAAACTTACCTCGATAAGCCAAGGTTTTAAGTTTTCGTCGATTATTATATCATAGCCGTAACATTCAAAACTAAAAAATGTTAATTTTTTTAGGTTAATCGATTCTTATTAGATTGTAGTTTCTACCAATGCCGATCCGAAACCATTCCCGGTGCAACTGCCTGAAATTTTGAAAAAATTTTTTTGTTAATTTTTGAAAAATTGGTCATACTTTAGGATTAATTTCATCCCTATTTTTGTTGAATTTACCCCTATATTTTGGTTTAAATTTACCCCATGTATGAAATTAACCCTTTATTTTAGTATAGTAAATATGGGCCATACTTTAATGGTGTGTACAACAAGCCATTTAATTCCATTGAAGAGTTTTGTGGTCACTTCCTTCCCTTTCGTTCCTTCCAAATATAATTCCAGATTTCTCAATGACCATTTACCTCCATGTAAATTGTTATACTCGTCCTACAAATATAAATTTTAGCGAAAAATCCAAAATTTCGAAATAATTTTATACCCCATGTTTTTGAACTGATACATTGGTCAGATGGATATACATATTTTCCAATTCTTGGATCGAGGTGTCATATTTAGCGGTACAAAATCGACAAAATCCTAAAAAATTGATATGTATATCAGAAAAATATACATTTATACAGATATTTATATGCAGCAGGGGTAGATAAAGGATAGTTTGAAAATGTTTTTTGAAATTTGAAATTGAGAGCCTATTTTAGGCAGTTTTTTAACCTGAAATTGAGAATATCTTGAAAATATTAAAAACTGATTTGTGAAAAGATGCATAGTCCAAATTTCTAACGAGTTTCCAATCTATCCCTACTATAGGGTACCCCTACTTATAAGAGTATATTAAGACTTGTGTTTAATTTCATCCCTATTTTGGTTTAATTTACCCCTATATTTATGGTCTAACGGTCGAACGTTAGATCATAAACATAGGGATAAATTCAACCAAAATAAGAATGAGATTAAATCTGAATTATCTGTATATTTTAATACCTAGTTTATAAAGATAAACTTTCAAAGGTCTGAAACTGGTCACCAATACATAGAGTCGGAGATCAAACTAGCAAAAATATTTATACAAAATTAAGTAGGTATACTTTCATCTCAAATTTCAATTTTGAAATCTTGGATTTCATAAATTCGAAATCCAGGATTGTCAGCACTGAAAAGGAATCTAGCTGCCTCCTTAGTAGGAAAAGGGGCGGAACTTATTCTTTATTGATGATTGTCAGGAAGGTAGAAAATTGAGCCAAGAATACCACTAAATTGAAGATTTTAAGCGATAATTACAAGTTATAATTACTTTTCGACCGCCGATAAGTAGAGGATTTTCAATATATTTCGATATAACGTAAGCGTCCTTGACATTCGAAGGGTTAAAGTTCAACTGACGGCTTTCCCTCGACCATTTTTTCAGCTTTGACAGTTTGTTTATGAGAAAAATACCCGCACCCTTCAGTCAAAATTTAAAATGTTATTATAGTTAAAAGACTACGATTTAATCTTATCCCTATTTTGGTTGAATTTACCTCTATTAAAAAAAACCCTGGCTTAGCTAAACTAAACTAAAAAATATTTGAGTTAATTACATACGGGGGAAAAGTTAGACCAAAAAAATAGGGGATGAATTAAGGGGATGAATTAATAGGGGATGAATTCAACCAAAATGGGGATGAGTTAAGCTCAATTCCATTTAAAAATGAGTTAAGAATGTTTGGAAGATTTTACTTGGGACTTTCCTGTTGGCTTCATAATCCAAGTACTTTGAGGATTTTTCCTTTAAAAGAATTCGATTCTAATTTGACTTTTTTAATATTGACATAACTTACCTGTATTCTTCTACAAACATCTGAAAAATTACAAAAATTTGCAAAATTTCATACTTTTGGATAATTATTAGGTAATTACATTGTAGTCAGCAGGTAGTACAAAAGTAATGGGTATGAAATCCAAGTGTATATATTTCCCTTGCTCATTTCTTTCACCCAGTGGATTCCCAGCATCTTTTTCGACTTCTTTTCGATATCTTTTGATATTTTTCACAAGCAGATCCTTCCTCGTCAGCTCATAATGATTTGGAAAATGATTTATTAATCTGAAAAAATATAAAAAATTTCAAGACACAGGGGTAGATCAGGGATAGATCGAACCGAACTTTCCCTTTTCTGAAACTAGAATTTTTAAAGCTTAAATAACGATGTGAAATTATTTTTAGAAAATTTGACAAATAAATTTGATAGTTCTGTGAATGGTAAAAACTCGTAAAAATATTTTACTAAATTTTTTTATACGTTTTATGTGACAGATTTTTTTAAATTATATCCTAAATCCTAGACCTAGAGCTCACTATAGATTCATTGAATTCAGCCTGAAATTCCAAGTTTTGTTTTAATTTCACAGATACTACTTACAAAATTGAGACCAATATCCGGTTTTTCAGAGCTTTCTCTTGCTATCTCTCTACTATACCTAATTGCAAGTAAAGTATTGATCATTTTATTTCTGTTTTATTTGAATTTGAGCTCAATTCTTTGAAATTTTCAAGAATTAGATTTGCCGACATATTCATATAGTCTGGACTGGGGTAGAATCTTTCAGTTTAATTAGGTTTTCTCTTAGATAATTAAAGTAATTATGTAGTCATTTTTTATTATGAATTACTGATTGTCGTTCATCCGATATCCAGATTCAACACCAAAAATAATCCGACACGTTGGTACATTCGCCCTAAAAAAAATTCGAGATTATTGTAAAATTGACCTTTTTTTCCAATAATTTTAGTTAATGTCACCAATAAAAGTTCCAATCGTCATCTGGTCCAACTAATTTGTAAATAGCAAAAATTTGTAATTACAAAAGTATAAGTTTTCAAAATTTTCAAAAATTTTAAGAGTAAAGTACCTTGTGTCCAACCCCGTTTCTCAAAATTTGCATTTAAAACTGATTTCTCCTGATCTGTGCAATACAGTACTTTCATATCGATCAAATTATTTAAAATTTACAAAAATAACACTATGTACTCATATAGATAATGAACTGGTAATAAAACTAGATATATTTTGCATAGTTTTTACAATCAGTACAGTAATACAGATTAATAAAACATTTTTAGAAATTTTCAGATTTTCAGATTTTAATCAATTTTTGCTTTAGAGTAAACGCTACAAAGTTACAAAATTATCGATCAAACTTTAAATTCAATTTTTAAGGTTATATCGATAACCAAATTATACATCTAATGTATATACTAGTAATATACAAGTTTGTATGTTAAAATTTTGAATTCAAATTAAAAATAATTTAGAAAAATTGTCATTAAAATATAATTAACTAAATGTTTAAAGATTTCCCCAAAATTAACTAAACTGATTTCCAAATAGGTAAATACATACAATAATAAGATTTTCAGCCTTATTAAGGTCAATTTTGGACAATTTGACTCTTAATATTGTAGTTAGCATATTCTTACTAAACTAAACCAAAGATTTTGATAACTACAGATATTTGATTCGATTACTAGAAAAAATTGCTTAAAAATGTATTAAAAATTGAATAGTTATACACCAGGAACTACACTCACTATTTGCAGATCTTTTCTTTAGTTATTTTTAATCAATATTAGTTTAAGTTTAGTAGCCTAATAATACCTAATTTTTAGAACTTTTTTAGGTTTCAATTGGCATTTTTAAAGTCCTAAAATCTCTTACTCGTATCCTAGTCCTGGATCTGGAAAATTTATAAATTATGAAATATGAATGAATCTCGACCTAAGAGAGATAATTTGACCGGGGCTATATGACAAAAATCCCGATAAATATCCTCGACTCAAAAGGGGAGCTAAAAATGGGCTGGTAAGGCAATAAATTTTACAAAAGCTCCTCTGTTTGTACAAAAATTGCAAATATTTATAAAATTTTCGAAATTTTTCGAATTTTTGTCTTTTAATTATGAGAATTCATACTAATTTCATATCATACAGTTGACCAGAGTATTCAAAATCTTGTAAATTTTTCGAAAAATTTACATTGAAGGGCCTATAACCAATTGTAAGGTAGGTCCAATACCCTCAAAATATTTTCTAAAAAATCTGTCAAAATTTTAACCCATTTTTATTTGTTTAATAAAGCCAAATTTTGATCTTTTGAAGGACTGTGTCAGTGGAGAACTCACAGATTTCATTTTATTTATTTTGGACCCATTTTACGGACAAATTTTGTCCGAAATAAAGAAAATTTGATGCAATTTGAAAATTTTTTCCTTAATTTGTCAAATTTCAACACTTTGAAAGACCATATGAAGGTTCATAATGGGGAGAAAACTGTTAAATGTCCAATATGCTTCAAATCATTTTGTAGTTCACCACAAGTCAAGATACATATTCGAATTCATACAGGTAATATCCTTAATAAAATTTTAATTTTAATTTTTAAACATGTCTATTTAAGACAGTTAAAGGTATACAGTAAGATATATCTATAACGCCCTTCCCTATCAAGTTAAGGCAGAATAATCGTAAATTTTGACCTGTCCCCGTCCTTATAGTTTTTGCTATAAAATTGTCAAAATCCAAAGAGTTTTGTTAAACTGACCTGTTTACAATGACCTTTATAGTAGTCCGTTTATAAAATAACTGACTTTTTAAATTGGCGCCATGGCACAATATTGTATTTGTATAGTCCAAATTGCCCCGAAATCGAAAAATCAGTTATTTTAAAAACGGACTACTATAATATGGACTAAATTTGACTTTTATTTGCTATGATTATCTCATTTTTTGTTAAAGTCGACAGGGTGCTTTAGTATTTTTTTAATTTTAAGCGAACCATCAAGACTTTCGCTCTTAGACTGACCGATAGGTATTTTTATGATGATATTTGATTTTTTAAATTTATAAGATTGTCCTTGAATCAGTAGTTTATCCATGAGGACTATTAGAATTTTTAAAGAACCGATAATCGAGTTGATTTGGTTACGAACTGATAAGATGAACCGAAGAACCGATAAGAGAACCGATAAGGAACCTTAGTTAAAAGTTTCCCAAAATTTTGTCCAATATTCATCTTATGGAATGGTACATGTATTTTTAAATGAGAATATACCTACTTTAGAAACCTAGCTACTCCTCTAAAGCAAATTTTTTGTTTAACTTATAGATAGGGTACTTTAATCCAAAAATATTGTAAAAATCTTCCAAAAATTTCAAATCATATAGCACATCATAATTACTCATACACAGACTAATTTTGATAATTAAATCGGATCAGTTTTTTAGTACCTTTAAAATTGAGTAGATCTAATACTAGACAATTAAGGCAAGGCATTTTTCAGATATTTAAAAGATTAGCAAATTTCCCTATTACCTTATAACTATGAAACTCACATTTTTCTTTAAATAGTCCTCCTCAAAAACTATAAAATTCTTAAAATTATGTAAAATTCTTACAAAGGTACAGTTTCCCCAATCGTGACAGACTTGAATAACTGACTAACAGATTGTCATTTGCTCATTTTTTGCCCATAAAAAAGTGGAAAAAATGCAAAAATGTAAAGATTTATTAAATATTATTTATCACAAGTGATCATTATTTTCCACTAAAAATCTTCAAAAAAGTATATGACATGACTAAACTACTTAAAGCACCAAAATATCTTACTAATATATGGCATATGGGTATAATAAATGGCTATATAGTACCTACTACCTATATGAAATGGCTATATGAAAGATTTCAAATGACTAATGCGAATTTTTCTAGGATTTAAGCACGAATTTAATTATCAAATAAACCCTTTATGTGTCTAAATTTATTCATAATTCTACCCATTCTAAATTCTACTTATAAATTATGAAGGACTATGTCTAATGGACTAATTGGACATGTGTAACTGACCATATTCTACCTTAGTTTTATTTAAATCAAGTCAAGAATGCATAATTTAATGAGATTTTTTCGGATTTTTTTTTTGCAAAAAATCCATCACGAAATTTCATGATTCTCGACTTACAAACCTCAATAATTGTGTAATTATATAAGATTTTTAAAGAATCTATGTTTAATTGACTTGGACTTGGAACTAATTAAAATTAATTGATTTACTTTTTTTTACACTTTAGGGCTTTGTTCATGTCCGAGTTTGGTTTCCTCAACTGCCAGGTTTTTTTGATTTAAAAAATATAAAAATTCCTATACTTATCTGTACATTGGATTTTTGCAGGTGTTGTAATGCTTTCTGATCAAGAAGTCATAATAATGTGTAAGCCTCCATCACCTACTGTGACTCAGGTATTACCTAATCAAAATATTTTATAAAATTTTTGATTAAAATTTGATTATTTTACAGTCAAAAGCTGCTGGATTCGCTGGAAGCATGTAATTAATTTCAATATCATTAAAGTATCTCATTAAATAAGGTCATTTCTTAAAAGTTTTTTAAGAGATTTCGAACCTCTTAAGTAATGTACTGTTATCTGAAGCTAGAGCTAATCTTTTAGTTGAAAAATTTGCAAAAAATCTAAAAAATTTAATTTTCCGATATGTAGGTAAGTCTTAAATTAATACAGAATTCAGAGACATTTAGGCAGGAAATGATTTCTATCTGTACGAGTAATCTACTTAACATTTTTTCAATTTCGAATGTTTTCAAAATACCTACTACGGTTTTTTAATAACATAATTCAATATAGTATAGCATCAAGCGGAATTTGGAATCTAGAAATTAAGAAATATCCCTACGAAATTTTGACCGGTCAAAAACCTTCGTATTTCTTCAAGAATCTAAGAAATTGTCAAAAAAGGTTTCGGTCAAAGACTTGTTTTTAAAATTCTAAAAATGTGCTTTCCTGCTTGAGCCATAAAGTGGTTGACACATATTAAAAATATGTCAAAAATATTCGCGAATTGTAATTTATAAATAGGGTATTGGTACTTTTTCAAAATTGAAGCAAAATTGATTCAAAATTTGAATTAAATTGATAAATATTCTAAAATTTGCTATATATACTGTAAGTATTTTAAAAATTTTGGAAATTATATAAATCAAACTAAAATTTAAACTCTATAAAACAGCAGGTGTCATTTGGTATCTACTGATATAATATTAGAAAGTCAAAAAATCCTTAAACTTTTTAAGCTTTGGTGTCAAAATTTTGAAAAATTTGTCTCATCCAAAATTCCATTAGACCTTTTTATAAGCTGAAATCGAATTTTGTTTTCTAATAGAATTTTAAAAAATTATGCTATTTAGACCATCAGGAGCTCGAGTGAGTGGTGTGGTTGAAGAAACTCCAGGTCGACTTGAATATGAAGTCGCACTTTTTAGAGAAACTAATCCAAATTCGATAAATGGGGGTCGAAGTGTACCAAATTCAATCAATGGAAATACTTTTATTACTGGACAAGATTCACATGGTAAACTACTACTAGATTACTAACACTAACTACCTAAATACTTATTTCAAAAGTATCAAATATATTTTTTAAACTTGTAGAACTACCTGTTGATCAGGCTGTACCGATTGGGACAAAATTACAATTAAGAGCTCGAATTAACCCGGATTCTTGTAAGAAAACGCTTAAAAAACTGCAAAATTTTTCTAAAAATCAAAAAATTCGAACAAATTACTCAAAAATTTCGACTTTAGAGTTTGAATAATTCAAAGTCAAATTTCGAATTGAAATTGTAGAAATAATGACTTAATTTTGGAAATTTTAGCCTGGCAGCATGCAAAACTAATGGAAGTCTCAGGTAGAATTTTAAAACTGAAATTTTTGAAAGGATCTATTCTAATTTCAGGCCTTTGCCATGTTAAACCATGCCATGTTTCATATAAAGGCCAGAAACCCCATTATAACCTGAATTTATAAATTTTTCTATTTTTTTTCATAAATAGTCTCACCAGATCCGAAGAACCCAAATGCTGATGGAGCAGTAGCTCTAATAAGAGATGGGCAAGAAACTTATTTGACAATTATGAACTTTAATTAATTTATACAAATTACAGGTGCCGAAATCCAGAATTAATTTCGATAATTCCAAAACAGCCATACAGATACAAGGATAGAACTAATGAAGTCGTACTCGATTTTGAAGCATTTCTACTCTCAAATATGGGCGAAAAGAATACCTTGTGGTTACACACACAAATAAAGGTAAATAGTCACATAAATAATAGTATTTATATGAAAATTTTGAAAATTTTTGGAAATTTTCTAGGCTTGTATGGAGCCCATGGACTGTGCACCTGTAAGAGACTTTTTTAAAAGTCTTTCTGAATCTGAATCAATTCCTTCTACTTTGACTCATGAGGTTTTTAATTTGAACTTCTTTAACTTTTTTTCAATTCTTCAACTTTCTTGTAAAATAAGCCAGATATTTAACAGCAAAATTGACATATACCTTAATTGACCTTTGTGTAAGTATCAGTAATTGCTTTTAAGCTATACATTTTATATTACATTTCCCTAAATTATACTACATTAGTTTATTATGGCTCATCTCATCTCTACTTTGGTTGAATTTATCCCAAATTTACCCCTGCCTGTACTGTATGAAATTTTTTTAAAAATCCTAACATAACCTAACCTTAACTAAAAAGGTTTTGGGTTAATTTTATCCAGAGGTAAAGTTAGACCAAAAATATAGGGGTAAATTCAACCAAAATAAGAATGAAATTACATTTAAATCGTTTATTAGGGTAACTTTTCTCAAAATTTATAACCCCTAGATGTTAATTGCAAAGCCAAATAAGAAAATGGAATTCTCAAAATTCTTAACCAAAAATTTATATTTTTACTACTTCTTCTACAGATATTCTTACAACCTCAAATTTTATCTAATATTGAAATCCTAAATTTTAATCAAATAGATGAAAACTAGACTTTCAAATTGAAAATTGAGATAAGAATACTAGGGTACTAGATATTTGAAAACAGAATTCTATAATTCTTGTAGCTTAAAAATTGAGCACAAGAATAAGAAAAGAATAACTCTAATCAAGTCTTAATTTGACATTTTTGTCAAAATTTCAGTTTTTACAGATTTCCTTGTATGAAGAGTTTGTATACAGATAGGTAGGGTACAGATACTAAATTTAAAACTCTCAAAATTTTGACTTTGAGCAAATTCTGTATTGATCTTTATATATAAAGCTCAAATTCTTACCTTAATTATTGGGCGAGCGAAGCGAGCCCTTACTATTCAACTTTGCTTGCACTTTGTCCGTCTGTCTGTCTGTCTGT
>JAQIXA010002032.1:0-20162 GCA_034699045.1 Nanhermannia cf. coronata Gr-Ori-00579 | reverse complement strand
ATCTATACTTTATACTTATACCTTGGTCAAGTATAGATCGATTCTATACTTGAAAAGTATCGAAGTATCAAAGTATCAAAGTATAGCATACTTTATACTTGATACTTTATACTTTATACTGTGATACTTTGGCAAACGCAATTACTGTAATATAGGTACTTAAGTATCTACATAATACAGTATCAGTATTAGGTAATATTATCAGGAATAAAGTGCTAAAACACATGTAGAAATCACAGCAGGGAAAAATCACACACTCTCTCTCCCCAATGCATCCGCTGTAAATATGAATTATAAATAAATCTCATTTTTTAAGAATTTATTCTAACAATCATAATGGGTAGGTAATAGGTAGTATACCTACCTATGTATTATGTAGATATATGCCTACAGGTCTGATTTAGAATTTTAATTGTATGTGAGAGAAATGTGTTATGAAATACGACATGGTATCTAGAGTGAATCTACTTTATTACGTATAAATTAATTACTTTTAAATTTTTGAATCCAATGCCCATATATATCTTGAACTGTGGTAGGATAAACAAAAGCATCAAACTTAATAAATACTTATAAAATCAGAGGGCATAGTGCCAGGTCAGAGCAATACTCTATGTATGAGATGAGATCGTAAAATTTTCACAAAAATTGAAGCTAATCTGTTCTATAGTGAAGGGGTGAGTTATATCAGTCAGGTATTTTACCTGTGTACATGATTAATGGGAAATATTATGTATCATCATCAAGTTATGACTAGGAAGTAACGACTTACATATAGATACAGAATATTAGCTCAAATTTGTAAGTTTGTAAGTGTTACCAGATAAGAATAATCGACCGAATAAAAACAATAAATACTATCACACTACGGATGAAAACAATTTGCTCAGAATTTATTTCGAAAATTTCTACACATTTTGTAAATATCTACCTACCTATGTATTTCTATATGTAATACCTATCTTTAAATTATAGAGTTTAAGATAATGGTCGAGGTGTGGAATACATCTTGTATTCTATGTATATTACATACTTGTGTTACTTGTGTAATATCTATAGGCCGTTACAATCGTTTCATATTACCAAAATACAGTGATAATATGAATTGAAAAATCTTTTTATACATATAGATATCTAGGTAATGTAATTATGATTCGGAAGTTTTAATTCTAATAGAGTATTAAGTAACATTGCAGATATAACAATTGAATCGGAGGATTATTTAAGAATTTTTTTTCATCATAAACCACATTAAAACCTTATCATTATCATTGCTATTATGCTCAAGACATTTTGAAGGCAAGTCCCGGTATGCTTATATCATAAAAATGGAAAATAATTGACGATTACTTGTACTACTAATAGTACTCGTGTAATAAGCTCTTTTTTTAAACATGTACGAAATACGAGTATGATTATGATGATCATTTTTACCACTAAACTTGATAATTTACGACAACAAATGAAAAACATTTATGCTTACATAATAATAGAAGGTACATATACCGTAATTGAGGATTCTTTACCAAATATTTTTTATATGCAAAAAAATCTATTTTTAATTAAAATATATTCTATTGTAATGCAGATACATTAGTAGTGTAGACACTGTATACAAGATTCAAGAAATTCTTTTTAGAAACTGTATTTTCAGATTTTCTACAATTAAAAGCTCAGCTAAGTTTTACTGATCACTTTTACAGATTAAATATGCCCTCTTATATCGAGATTTATCTGTATTTCAAATGTGTAATATTTTCATATCTACATTTTTTTTTGATAAATTTAGATCTGTTCTGCTGGGTTGAACCAATTCGTTCAACAAAATCTATCATTGGCCTTAGTTTGTTTTACAAAAAAATTTCTCACTCTGCTAAATTTGAACCTTTTTTATTATTTGAAGAGATCCTTAAAGATACCTACACTTACACTATTAGAATATCAAGCAGTAGGTAATATCGATAGTAGTAGAAGATATGTACTTACTGAAACTGAAGTAAAGTATGTATGTATGAGATATTTTAAATTATAATCCATAGAATAATCTGCATTTGAAAGTATCCCTCGATTCGATCCTTTGATCTCAATCTCAATAGAAAAGTTAATTCTTTTGTTGAACTCTCTTTACCTACTATTGTAGCACTAGTACTACAAATATTACTGTTTAACTAGTATCTTGTAGTAGTAGATACAGATAGAAATATAAAGCATATCAATTCACTTCATAATAAACAAAATGAGGCCTAAGGGGCTGAGGCATATTACTCAAATGAAATATTAGTATATCCATGGAATGGAGTATCATACCTGTCAGAATTCGGTGGTGGAATCCTTTTTGAATTTTATGAGATCCGAATACATTTTGTATTGTTCTGCGAATTCAACTGTGATTTAGATTGACATATATTATGCACAGTAAATTGAACCAGTCACTATTCATTTGCATTTACATTTAAACTTGAAATTTCGTTGAAAAATGTCAGTTAATTATATCAAAAAAAAATAGTTTAAGCAGAATTCTCAATCAAAAATATTCCGGTCAGTTTCAATTAACGAAAAGTAGGTATCATATACTTGAGATATTTTTATACAATTATCCTTTTATTCTGTATAAATTCGAATACACAAAGGCCACTTGAAGAATATTTAATTAGACTTAGGCGAACTTATAAGTATGAGTTGGAGTAACAGTTTTTCAATAATTAATAAAAATTGATATAATTTATACGAATTTTTAAAACAATTACAAGTTGGAAAATTCAAAATATTTACACCCAAGTTGTAGTCTACTTATAATAGCAAATTATATACTATGTATTTATTTACTTTTTAATAAAATTCAATCAAGTTCAAAATGATAATTATGCTCTATCCTTCAATTCAATAACTTCTTCTGGGTCAAAGAAACTATATTAATTACAATTACACATTAAATTTTCCAAGTGAATTTCTTCCCTTGTGACTCTCACATAACTAAAACACAAAATTAAAGTCTTCTTTTTACTGCAATCAGTACAGTATGTATGTATGTACCACTGTTTTTTAAAACATCAAACAAAGCATTTAAGTTTTAAGTACTACACTGACTACTACATGTATCTGTTCTGTAAAAGAAGACTCTCATAATCACCATAATAATCGTATGAGTATTATTGCTATTATTTTGAGTAATTGCAGGCTTCAAAGAGTAGTAGCAATATTACATTCCTATACTACAAGTATAAGGATGTATCAGTATCAGTATGTAACGATTGATATGTGTTGCTTCGACACTTTTACAAAACTACTGAATGATATGATATGATATAATTTGAGTCATACGAAATTTCACGGAATATTTCAATGTTCATTAGATTCCAATATAATTCCACAAAAGTTAGTCACATACTATCTATAATAGTGGTACAATTTTATGAGATTTGATGATAAATACGTGTCCTTTTCACTTGTTGCTCTTTTTTAGAGAAAATATTTTGTCACTATGTATCTCACGATCAGATTCACTAACTAGACCAGTAGTCAGTAGTAAATAGCTGGATTATGAATACAAGTTTAATTTGAAAATTTTGAAATTTGTGAGAAACCAATGTTCTTCAATTATAGCTTGAAGAGTTAAGTTTAAAACTTTAAAAACTTTAAAAATTTTTAAAAACTTTAAAAACTGCAGTACAATGCAGGAAGAAATGTATTGTTGTTGAGAAAAAGTGTATTATTTTATGTGTTTATGAGTATATGATATGGTAAAGTACGTGCTTTTTTGGGTCTACTGTTAAGGTATGGTATAGTAATATTACTATCTAGTAGAAGAACGTGATGAGGACCGACAAAAGCGGAGGTCCAACAAGAACTGAGAAGTCGAAGGGTTTCATGAACCGTAAGTTCTCTCACTTTGCCTTCAGGTGGATTGCAAAGCAAAAGCAAACCAAGTTTACCATTAGATTTCAAGTATCAGTATAGGAAAGGTGCTGTAGATTTACACTACTCGTTCTTCCCTACACAATACTTATACAAGTTCATATTACTTTACTACTAGATACTGCTACTACGAGTATATTATATGATATTAATTGTACAGGTAGGTAGGCATAAGAAATGTACCTTACAAACGAGCATTCCGTCCTAGCCCTAGCCTATTTTGAATTCATCTATGTATCTGTATACCTAATAGATAGATTCTCAAAAGAACCAAAACTTATACAATCCTATCCTTCAAATGCTTTTTCTATCAAATTCAAATATTTAGGATCCCTTATACTAGTACCAGTATCGGTACTTGATGTTTATAAATTAGGTCTTCAGAATCTACGAAATACAATTTTCGATAACATATATACCATACCATGCCTAAATTAATTTAATCTCGGTTGAGAGATTGAACTCTCAATAAGTAAAATACAATTAAGATTTTATATGTAACTCAGGATCAGTATTATTTTAGCAAATCAGTGAAAATTTGATAAATTGCTGGTGATTGCTGGCTTGGATAAATTCGGGTATCGACTTTCAAATGACCCAGTATTTGAGGATTTGTTTTCAAACCAAAAACGAGGACTTGTCTTGTCTTGTATATATGTTCATAGGAACAATATGAAAATGTCCAAACTGGGCACTAATCCGAGTCCTTTTCTTCAAATCTACTCGTTTGATACCTAATAGGTAGTAGTAGTAGTAAGAATAAGTACTAATGTATATACTCGTACATAGGTTGGTATGTGCCGTCGGTATTGGTATTATTATAAGGCTGGACAACTTACCCCCCTTTTTACAGATTATTTTCTATATGAGGTGAGTATGTTGTTAAAAGAGAATTCTTTAAATTGATAATGCATCTACTCATAAGTATGAGTTTAGTAATATACTTAAGTAATATAAGTAGGTAGTAGTAAGTAGTAAAAAGGACCTATCCTACTTTAAAACCCACCATGACAAAAATTGATATAAGTAATAATTATATATTGGTACACTATACCCATATAAACAGATATATGGATAATTTCTTATAGGTACTCATATATATATGGATGGATAATGGATATTCAAACCCAAGTTCACTAAACATAGGAAGAGCCTAAATAAACACTCTTGACATTTTGACAAGACAGTGAGATTGAAGAATAAAAACTCGAACCATTTCTTACATAGTAGATACTTCTACTATTACATACTATGCTTTTTACAAAATAGAAAGACCAAGACCTTAAGACTTGAGACAACAAATGTGCACGATATACATGAAATAATAGTTTTTTAATCTTCTTCAGCCCAGAGCAAATGAAATGAAGAAACTATCAAAAATATTCAAAAAAAAGTTGTATAAAAAAATAAAAGTTTTATAAAGAGCAGTCAAGCAATTTGTATTTTATTTTAATGATCTCCGGATAAGAAATAAGAAGGAGGAAAATGATCTTTAATTATCATTCCACGAACTTGTAGGTACTTTTTTCTACAATTTTTTATAATTTATATTTTTGCTTATGAAATGAAGGAAAAGTTGCTAATCACAATATGATGAGAGATTTCTCTTATGGTTGTCCAAAAAATAATATTTCTACAGTAGTTTTGAGCATCTATTTACTTACCTCTTATAATTAAATAGGATTAGAATTAGGATGAAACAAAAGTTTTAGAATTTAAATTAATCCTATCTAAGGTACATAATATTATACACTATGTACGTAGAATTAAAGCATATTATAGATTTAATTTTTGCTCGAGTCCATAAGACTAGGACTATGACTTGGACTATAGATAAGTGGCATAGTGATATATTGTGATGATGAGAGATTCAACGACTCATCAGCTCTAATCTCAGATCTACCATATCTTATCTACTATACTTGTAGTATGTATCTTACTATAAGTCTCAAATTTCACGTAACTTTGTTCTTTATAGTTTTTTTTTCTGTTTTTTAAATTTTTGAACTTTATTTTATATTATATTATACTTGTATTGTATGTATGTATTTAGTCGATGTTGATAATGATGATGGAAATGGCCTGAGAATTTAATGCCAGTCTCCAAAAACCTGCTTTCCAATTTCAATTTTCAATTCGACTAAATTCTAAATTGTACACCTTTGCTTGCTTGCTTGGATCTCAGATTCTCAGCTCAGATTGAATTTATAGAAAGCCCAACCTCATAAAATTCAGAGTAAATAAGTAATATATTGGTCTCGCTCGAATTCTTGTACAGAACAGAACAGAAAAAACTGAATTTACAACTTGGCCATTCTCATTTGCTAAATTGTTTTGCCTAATAACTACAATATGTACCCTACCTATGTATTTATGTAGCATATTATATGTATCTAATGTTTAGTACTACTAGTCCATAGAGCACAAAACAAAATTATATTGATTCATTAACCCCGCGAAAATCTCCGTGACCTCACCTTGTCGATTTCTCGCATTCATTTAAAAAAAACTTTTTCGTCGTCCACAGTCAGTCCAAAGAACAGCACAATGAGAAGGAAAGAATTCAAGAATTGTAATGAATTGTAATCGAAATATTTATAAAAGAAGTTAAGAGGTTTTTTCATGGGCTCCTTTGCATAACAAATAAATGTATGTACCTATCAAACATACTGGTATGGTATGGTATGGTATGGTAATATAAGTACACTAGGTACATGGAAAAAAGATATAAAAAATATTAAACGCCGAAAGCTACTTTACAGATCCTATCTGTCCTATTCTGATCCTGAGAGCTTACTTACGCATACCTAAGTAATATCTAAATGGTTTTAGAGTACATTTATTCATACCAGCAATACCAGAATGAAGAACAAGTGACGAATATAAAATAAAGCATTAAAATACACTTTTATAGGCACAAGTAAGTCGATATACACCTACATATGTTTCCACTTGTACTCGATTTACTATACATACTACTGTAATAGTGTACCTACTGACTGCCATTATAAGGTGTAAATATTAAACTACTTGGGGTAAGTACTACCTACTAGTATAAGTAAGTAAGTAAGTATGTAAGTAAGTAAGGTAAAATAAAATAAAATAAAATAAAAAATATGAGTATGTATAATGTCTAGATAGAGGTATTCTTCGACAATAAACTCGAGGCAGGAAAGAAATTTGAGTCTACTGATCTACTCTTCTCTTTTTAGGCCTATATCCTGGTCTCTATTCGAGATTAGAATAACAATAAAAGATTCGAGTTTTCAAAAGTTAAAAAAGGGTACCAAACCAACACCTACGTTGCTCTAATACCAGTATGTGAATACTGGTAGGTAATACTCAGCTACAAGGCAGGTACTGTAATAACAATGTATTTATGTATGTAAAGAACACGGGTTCAGCACCTAAAAATCTCTCAAAAGTATCTTTTTTTGTCGATGATTATTCTTTCTCTTGTGCTCGAAGAAAACCTTGGTCTTGTAACGTGTACCAGTACATAAGTATTAGAGTATCCCTTGAGCCCGATTACAAATTCTAGACAGACAGAAAGATATAGGGCCTAGAGCCTGAGGCAAGGTCTTACTGGCAGGTCCCAAAATATACAGCCAGCAGATATATCCGTATTTATTTGTGTACCCTAGGTCTTTGAGGAAACTTTAAAACTGGTTGAAGATGTTAAATCTCACAGATATTTTTTTTCTATTTCTCTCATAATACTGGCAGTACCTACCACTTACAAGTATGTGAGACAGGAGGATCTCCTTAAAGTGTTGAATCTTTATAAATAAAGGGTAGGTTAAAGCCGTTGGCTCACTTCTTTTCTATTTCCAGAGTCTTATGTTCATATTCTCATCCCAATTTTCACTTTAAAATCCTAGCTTTCATCCATTTGCTTATATTAGAATATCTAGAATTTCAAAATTGACATATGTACCTAGATATGTAAGAATACCTCTATTAAAGGCAAAAGTCAGAGTTGTTGAATAAAAAATATTTCATTTTTAAAGGGTACCTACAATTTTCTGGCTCTCAATTATTTGCCCTTAAACCATGTGAATCAACAACAATAACTCTTTAGACCTGTACCTGTAGGTACTGTAAACCTGTAAGAGAATCCATCTACGTGTATTAAAGTATTTTTACCCCTTTTATGACCATATCTTACACGTTAGTCCTGAGTCCTGGTCATGGGATATTAATAATATTTTGAGTTTTTTTCTATTCTCAAGTTCTAAAGAGTCAAATGTAGGCAGTAAATAATGGAAACGTTCGAACCGAAACTAATACTCGAGTAAACCCTCTACTTAATAATAAGACTTAAGGGTAAGTATATAGGTACCTATCCTCGAAAAATACCAAAATATCAGTTAATTTATGAAAAATTATCTCGAAAAAAGAGTTTCCAAGTCTCAGTATAATAGGTGTAACCCACTTTTATCTAGTGTTAAATGGCTTTAAAAGCTAGAAAATTATCATCATTCATCAATCTTTTATTATCTACATACTACATATACTCGTATACATATATGTAGATGTATGTACCTACTATAAATATCCACATAAAAAATCACTTTTAACCTCATAAAAGTAATATCATTATTATTATTGTTACTCATTCTAATCTCACAAAATTTGCTAAAAACTTTTCAATTTCAAGTTGGGTAGGTATATTCAATTCTATTCTGAAAGTTACAAGTATCATTTAAATTGCACATAGGTACTCGTATAGATTTGTATAGAGATAATGCAAAATTTCGTGCTTAGAAAATGGAATGAAAATTTTTAATTTATTCATAGGTATATGTATAAGAAAAGGGACAATTAAATGACAATAAAAAAAAGCATGTAATACATGCATTAATCTGTTGATATATATATTTTAAGAAATTAGAACAGAATTTGAGCAAGCTTTATAATTTCATGTTATATTCATGACTGTCGTAAAATTTTAAAACTTCACCACTTATTATTATTCCTTCTATAATATAAAATATGTACCTATTACAGTGTATATTAATATACTCGTAGTATTATGATGGGGAAGTAATATTTTTAAAGCTTGTGATTGAGATAGGGATAGGGATAATTAATATTTGTTTTAGAGGTGTGTTTACACAGAAATAAGTAGTTGTTTTTGTTTTTTTCGTTGAAATTCAACAATAAATTTGCAACCTAAAAGATCACGACATGAAATTTGAAATGAAATGAAATGAAAAAAAAAAGTTACGCAATTCTTCCACATCTTTCCCCAGTTGATGTGAGAGAGACAAATGAAACCCAATCATCCTCCACACCTATTTATTCTCAAACGCCCTTGCAATTACTTATACATACATACATACATATATATATACCATTATTATTATTATCATTTTTGCGAGTAAACATATGTTTACACTGTGCACTATACTGTATGCAATTTTAAGACTTTTTCTAATCGTAGTAAGTATATAATGGTAGGGATAGAATGAAAATAAATAAGTAATTCGTGAAGAGATCGGAAAAGTGATGTATTATATGACAAATGTCTAAAGTTAAATCTCTTAAATACCAACACCAGCACTCCCATTGAGACACGCTGATTTTCATTTTTTTCTTTTTGGTTTTTTTTTGCTCTTTTGTGACAAATACATTTCGCATTTCAACACACTTTTTCTTCTCATCTCATCAGTCAGTCAGTCAAGTCTATTCATAAATTTTATATAAAAAAATACACTTTTACCCTATACTCTACCTATATGCTTATAAAGTATCTACTTACTTTACTGATTACGATTACTGATGTGCAAGTTGTCCTCTAGATTTGTGCAAAAATTGTAGATTGAATGTACTGTTATTTGATCTTATTCAAAATTCTAAAATAATGCTTTTCATCTTTTCTATGAATTTTTGCAATACTTATGAGTAGGCTAGGCTGTAACAGGACTAGAGTAAGGTTTGAAAATATATAGATATAATAATAATAAAAATCCTTTCGTTTCTCACAAGAAAAGCCTTAATGAACCTTGTATCACTTTGTCCTCTAATGACTAGACAACAAGTCAAAGTTAAAGTGAACACATCAGATCAATTGTTGTCTATTTTTGTTGAAAAATTTACGAGAGATAATCAAATACCTTGATCGAGTTTAACTTTTATCAGCCTCAGACCTCTGAGGCTGATTATAAAAATAGTCAAAATGACATGAGGACATTTGTAATCCTTAATTGAATTAAATGCACATATGTAGGTAGGTCTGTATTAATGGATTTGTATTTTGAAAAAGATTTAAATCTTTTTCAAAAAAAGTTTGTTAAATATCTCTAACCTTGTAGTACAATTATCTACAGACAAATAATTTTTGACCAAAATGACTTTTCTTTTAAGGCATTTCTTTTATTTTGTATAAAATAATTCAAAATCTAAAATTCATCAAATCTGAAAATCTAACCATTGCATTAGCCAAATATCACGGTACCATCAAAATTGCGATAATGAACCCATAAATTTTGTATTCTTACAAATTACAAATTTTCGATATGATCAAAGTATCAATAATACGTTATTTTTGCTCATTAAATGGTTTCAAAATTTCCACAT
This sequence comes from Nanhermannia cf. coronata Gr-Ori-00579, assembly GCA_034699045.1. NCBI lineage: Eukaryota > Metazoa > Arthropoda > Arachnida > Sarcoptiformes > Nanhermanniidae > Nanhermannia > Nanhermannia cf. coronata Gr-Ori-00579. The sequence goes on along the minus strand of JAQIXA010002032.1, from coordinate 9,665 downwards.
TTATCACTTTTTCCATCGGTAAATACAAATTAACTAGATATATAGTTCAATTTTAATCCCTAAACCTATATTTATTGGTAACTGTAACTTGTACTGTAGTCATACTGATACTGTAGTAGACTGTAGCCGAATTTCCATTATCAGGATCAGCAAAAAAAAATAAACGAACTCTGCCCTCACTTCAATGATTAGAGTTTGCAAAATCAAAATTCTATACTCGATTTAATTCCATAGATTATCCATCAGATAAAGATTATGTTTGAGAATTCAAACTTAACCCAAAATTTTGTAATATCAATATACCTACCTAGTAATACAGCTTTATACATACTCGATAATGTACCGATATGCTAAGATTGCTCTTGTACTTTGTACTATCTCATACGTAAGTGCATTAAAAGGAATTTTTTTCTCGAAAAAATGTAAAAATGTATGGAATAATGTTTTTTACCGGGACAAGCCTACAATACACAAGCCTCACTTAATAATACGTCTATTACTACATATACATAATACATAGATACCATTGTGGATTGTGTCAGATAGATCAAAAAGTCAAAAAAGATATTCACCAGATACATATAACTGCCTATGGTTAGCATAGTTAGTTTAGTTGTATTAAATTTTAAATCTTGAAAAAAGCAAGTCTTTGGCCAGTTCTGCTGCTCCTTCTTCTTTTTTCAAAGATTCGATTCTCGCATTTTCTTACACTTGGATATAATCGTATATAATATGAGAGATGTTTGAGGAAAAAGTGAAGAATTCAATGCCCTCCCTTTTTGCTAACCTTTGGATAATTTCCATTTGAATCCTGAATTTCTGAAATCTCTGGTCCGGTCGTTCATAGTACAATACTACACTATACACTAACTAGTAGTAGTACTACTTTGGTAGTGTATAGAAATAATTTGTAATAATAAAGAATAGAGAATTGACCAAAGAATCTTTGAAAAGTTTGTGATCATGAGAGGACTCACCCTCTCTTTTCTTTTGATAAAATACTACTACGTACCCTACTACCTACTATACTGATTCTCATTTAATGTATGCAGATCTCTTTTGAAAATATTTATAAGGAAAAGATTAAGTAGCCAGTGGTTTTACAAAATGTGTCAAAATATTGACAGCAATCATGCTTGCAAAAACACTAGTATTTCTCTACTTTGTGTGTATGTGCTTATATAATTCTCTTATACATAGTGTAAAGAGTAGCATATAGCAACCTTTACAATGTATAAGTAAGTGCTGGGCAGTGTTTTTTCTAAATAGGATAAATTAATAGAGAGAAAAGTAATTTAGAATAGATTAATCTTCCGAGTCTACGAATTTTTTTTACACATACATGCTTTTGTGCTTGTGCTTAACCCCAAAGATTTTAATGATTACTATTGTACTAACACACTACAGATTAGATGAGTATTTGCATTACTACTGATAGTAGTAATAATAAGTGTATAATTTTTTACTCAAACATAAATGACAGTTATTAGGCTCAATTTTTATGCTCAGAAAGCATATAATTATTAAACTATTTCCTCTGCTAATACTCATCAAAGCATCCTTTTATGAATTGCATACTTCCTATTAACCCACCTATCTATGTATGTATGAACCAAATAGGAATACTCTATAAGTAAATATTAAGAGATATATTAATGATTTTGCAAATGATTTAAAATTAAACAATGAATTACTAAACCTGGAGATTTTTAATAGATCCAGCTTATATTCTAACCTTACTTAGGTATAGCTAAATACCTCTGTTGCTGATGAGTAAAATTTTGACTCTGAAATTTCCATACATTACAAAGTAGGATAATAAAAAATAAAGAAATATTTTCATGCATTTTATAAAGATTTATTAGTCGTTTGACATTAGTGTCCTTTGTCCGCGGCGAATCTTGCTTTTCATTGAAATTGAAATATTTCCCATTACATTTTTAACAAACTACTTACATAGTACATAGTACATAGTTATAGTCAAGTACCTACTATATAGCTACAAACTATACTTGGACTATCTATGTACATTATATCTGTGTAGTGTGTGTGTGTAGGTACTTATATTACAAGTCAAAGCCATTTAGCAAATAGACAGAATAAAAAAAATTCAAAGATTTTATGCCCTTTAAACTTGACAATTTTGAATTGTGAATATATTAAATGTTCAATTTTTTTCTACAAATTCTTTCCATCAACTTTTCTTTATGAATTTAAAAGCTTACAATAAATATCTGTAGGGTACTATTGAAGAATGGATCAAAAATTCCTTACCCATTTGTAATCGAAGAATATAAAGCCCGAGAATTATCAATCAGTCTATTCTGAAATTTTGCAATGGGAAATCTTTCCAGTGGAACTTCAGAAATACTTCGGCGAAGTTTCCGATTATTATTGTTATTGTTGCTGGCATTGTTGCTGGCTGGATCATAATTATTATTACAAAGAGAATAATTATGCTGATGTTGAAAGGTAGGTGTAGTTTTTCCAGAATGCGAATTTGAATTGCAGTTTGAATTTGAATTTGAGATTGAAGTCATTGAAATACCTTTGAGTAATTTATCCAACCCCTTACTTCCAATCTCTTTCCTCTCCTCCTTCGTCCTGGGTTTCTCGCCATCAATGGACTCCATGGATTGCGACTGAGAAATTGAAGAATGGTTATTTACTAAACCATCTATATTCACATAGTCTGAATAATTGGTCTCATAGCCAGAATCCTTAGTCAGATTCCGTGATGAGCGTTTGTCTCTCTCACGCTCTTTCTCTGGATGAAAGATTTTACCATAAAGACCACAATCTTCACTTTTTGCATGAGATTTGACAGATTTTTCGAGATTTATCAGCGAATTCGTACTACTACTCAGAACTAGTGTGTTCTCGACCCCAGTTTTGCTTTCTGGTGATGCTGATTTTGATTTATTCTTACTACCATGTTTACCCGATTGCTCAAGAATTGCTTCCAAATTCTCATAAATGGTCTCACAGGATGGTGTGCTTGATCTTGAATTGCTATTACTGGTACTTGTATTGACAATTTGAGTACTAGGACTCGTATTGACCTTTTCAAAAGTGTGGACCTGAGAACTTGGAGTATTACGGCCACTTTTACTTGACGAATTCCATACAAAACTTTGTGTTTTGCTGTGTTTTGCCTTTGATGACTGCTTGTTCAAACCAAATATTTTTGTTCCTGTAGAATGTCTCTTTTCCTGAAAACTTTGACTCCTCTCTGGAGCTTTTTTGTCTTGTGATTGTGGCTGACTTAATGTACTAGTAGTAGTATCAGTCACTTTGAATTCAGGCCCAAGTCTCACATGGTCAAGTTCAAGTTCTTTCAGAGGAATTATATTCACTTGCTCAGTACTAGCTTTGCTTGATTGTCCTCCACTTGATCTCAAAGATCTCAAAAATTTCGATGCTCCAGAACCAAGTCGAGCCGATTCTTTTCTCTCTACTCCGCCGTTTATTTTCCCATCTGATTGATCTTTTTCTTTTGTTGGTTTGCCATCGCCTTCACCCCTACAAAATCAAGGAAAAAAAATCATTAGTACTTACTACAGTACATATTTTTACTATCGATACTTATGTAAGAGAACCTGTATTATTAATAATAGTTTGTAGTTCGAGATTCATTCAAATAGATATCTTGTATAAGTAAATCAAAGGCAAGTAACCTTCTTAAATCATTTTTTTAAATTGGAAAGCTTAAGCATATTCAGAGTCAGTTAAGTAAAATGCAGTCTTTAAAGAGTTTAAAGCAAGAAAATCATAACTACTATCTAGTAGAATCAAATATTATATAGGTAGATAGGTAAGGTATTTGCTTGTGCCGAAAATTATTCACGTCATTCAAACTTAATTGGCCTTGTCAGACTGGATCGGAATAAACGATTATTATTATGCAATATGTGTGATCTTGCAGTTCAATATCTTATTCATTTGTTTTTTTTTACTCTTTTATTTTCTTTATATTTAAATGCATAGGTAGAGACTTGAATTGTGTGTATTATCTCACTCTTCTGATCTATTCTTTTATTATTATGATTTCCCCCACCCCTAAAACAAGATTGTAGATCTTGCTCTTGTATCTCTCATTAGAAAGAACTGATATAAATTGACAATTAAACATCTCAAGAAATGACTCTCGTGTTTTCAAAAAGAATAATTCAAAATTCAGACCATTGATCCCCTTTATTAGAGTCTCATACATACAAAGGTAGATAGATACTTGGGTATTTTTCTAGATTATAATAATATATTACCTACATAATCTGAGCTAATCATTTCATTCCACTACCACATGGTTACAATTACAAGTAAAATATGAAACTTGAAACATTATTACTACCAAAATAAATAGATTATTTGAGCTAAACGAGGTCCAAGATAGATTGCAAAAAAAATTGACCCAATAAAGAATAAAAGAGGCAAGGTGTAAATGAATAAAAGAAAAATTTATGAATCGCAAAATTGGGCTATCGTTTGTCGGTTGTCGTTTCACATTTGAGAGCTAAACTCTATCATCATAATCATTGTTAAGATAAATAATACTACTACCAGATAGTATAGGTACTTGTAAAGTATAGTAATTTGCAATTGAGTAGGGTATTTAAATCTGACTTGTAGTAAACTACCCATATTTTTACAATACTTGTGTCAGGGTTGTCAAAAACTCAGCAATTTTGAAAGTTTGGTAAGTTTTTTTCTATTTTTTGAATTAAACTTGTAATACAGAATATGTAGTAGGTTATAAATATTTAACTGCATTGAAATTATATAAAAATGCTTGTCTCAACATAATAATAACTGGTAAGTGCTTAATTGTGATTTTTTTCAAGTTTTCTAACCTACCCTGCTTTTTTGCACATGTATTACCTACTTTACGCAATTTTTATTTGAAATAGTTTTGGAGTCAGCTACGCTTACACTTTTTGCCTTTTGCACAAAAATGAAATTACGATCTTCAAAGTAAGTAAATCTGGAGATTTTTTGGCTGTCGACACCCTTGTTCTACATTTGTCGTGATGTATAATAAACTCAAGCTTATAAATAACGGACAAAACAAAAAAAATGTCACGATCTTATTGAATTGAATTGCAAGCATGATCCACCTCACTTTTGAAATTAGCGATAGATTATATACCTACCTTCTATAATATTAGTATTACTCGATTGCAAATCATTTCAATACCCAAACTTAGGTTTTATCTGTAAGATATGCTACGTGAACTAGTAATCAATACTCAATGCTCAATTGGATATGAATACCATACTTAATAGTAGGTACATAGTACATAGAATACCATTATTGGTATAATAATAGGATACATTAGATAGATTAGATGGGAAACCTTGGAATGGACGCATATTTCACGATTTCACTGAACCCATCAATTTAAATTTATTATTTACTTTTTTATTTTCGACCACACGACCACCACAGAGGCCTTTGCCGAAACACCCCCTGCAACCAATTGATCCGAATATTAATCCTTATACATTAGGCTTTATTGAGTCTAGTCTTCATTTACTTTTATTTTGATTGGATTAGGCTTCTGAAATTCTGAAATTTGACTCTGATTTCTGATCGAATCATAGAATTAGCACACATTAAGGATCATATTATTTGTAATTTGTGTATATTTTAAACTATACCTCATTTAAAGTCCCTTTCATATAATATTATACTGTACATTTACATGATGGTTTGTAATTGTAATGCACCAAACAATATTATGATTTTTGCAAGAATTTTTTTCCCTTTTCAAAATATGATGACTATCATAATCATTTCTTAAAATCCAATATGAAAAAATATTCAATTAGCTGTATACCAATATGTCGTATTACTCACTACGAGTATAGTACTGATAGAACAGAAAAAAATAATAAAATTTTTTTTAATTACCCTATCTAATGTATTTATTTTATGATTATTATATGGGATGAAGCCAAAGTGCAAAATTTACTTTCTAACTTCAAATTTCAAACTTCAAACTTACACGTGTTAGTTGAGGTACCTGCTGTACCTTATACATACATACGTAATTATTAATAGCGCCTAATCAAAATAAGTAATTGTATTTCAAATTTATAAAAGCTTGTTTTATTAACCTGAATGGAAAATACCTTATGCCCAAGTATACTTAAATGAAATATCTATGAAAGAATTAATTAGTTCTTTTTAATTATACTTAATTATGAAATTTCTTTTAAGAGGTGAAATAATTGCTTAGATAATTAATAAAAATAATGCCTCATATTAATATTTTTAGTATTTATTAAACTCAAATTAAAAATTTAACATATTTCATCTAGGTATGCATCTACATTTTTCTACATCTACAACAAAAGGGCTTTAGACATAGACATTTCGAAATACTCTATGATGAACTTGTAGAAAAAAAATCTGCGGTTTAGCTAAATATCCCTGTAATCTTTATCATATCACATCACATCATACCTCAATGATAAAATTGTATTATGAATATCTAATATGTATAGTAGTATGTAGTAAAATGCATTTTGTTTTTGTTATTGTTATTACATTACAAAGTCATTTAATTGAGTAAAAAAACGTTAAATTTGAGATTAGTAGGCACAAAAAGAGTCTCTGTACTCTGTGCTAGTGAATAGAATAGAAGTTTATTATAAGTTTTTTTGTAATACCTATTTGAACAAAGTGAGACATTGACACAATTTTATACTTTTTCTTCAAGAATGGGATAAAAGATCATCTAATTGTAGAAAATAAATATGAGCTCAAATTTATTACATTATAGCAGAAAATAATGGGGCAATCTCTTAATCAACCCTTCAAATTATCTACTATACTATACTATACTATACTATACTCGTATAATACATTAAAGTATTACGAATTTATCTTAAAAGCTAAATGACCAAAAATGTCAATCATATCTAATCTCATTTCCTAATCTCATCATCATCTAATTGGCAAATTTAGAATTTATCAAAATTCATTATCAATACTCGTACAGTATGTACTAAAAGGTCTAACTAATTTCTTGATTTAAAAATTTGAATCTCATTCTAAAATGAATGTTCAGGATTATTCAAAGTTGTATCAGAATCTTAAATTTTTGAAAATCCAAAGTCTAGGGCAAAAAACTTGAGATAGTACTCGTATGTATTGGTATCAGTATGTAAATAAAAAATATTTTAAAATAAGTATTTGTATAATACTCTCTAAAAATAAAAATAAAAATAAAAATGTAATTATAATAAAAGAAAATATTCAAAGTTAAGCATTCTCATTTCGTGACTCTAGTCGAGTGTGGGGGATAAAGGAATTATCCCAAGGTATAAAACTATTAATATTATAAATTTATGAATAAGTTTTCATATTTTTATACCTACCAACTGTATACCTAGCTTAGGTATGTAAATTTCAATATCTTCAAAGTGTATTTTAAAATTGTAAAATATTTTTCTATACATGTGAACCTGAATAGTTTAGCTATGTATAATCCCTTTCATATTTATTTAAGTTAATTTCTATTTATACTACAAAACTTCAAACATGAAAGAAAAATACCCAAAGCATTTTTTAAAAATTCCAAAAGTATCCTCTATATAATACCCTATGTATGTATACGTTGCACTAAATATACTAAATATTCGTTGTTAGTGAGGTATAAATATCACTTTATAAAGGTCAAAAGAAAAGACCCAGTTTTTTTTAATCAAAGTAGATACTTGTTATATTTAAAGATTTATAAACAAAGCTAATTTTGCACTTGAATTTTTCTCCTTTGAATATTTAGAGTAAAGTGGTTTTTGACTCACATTTGGATAAATACATAGGTAGGTAGGAACCTAAGGCAGATTTTTCAAACAATTTAAAATAATTATCAACTACTACTATGGATAGTACCCTACTTAAAGTACAGTGAAACTATTTATTAAAAGAAACGGAGATGATGATGCGTTTTGAGAGCTCAAGATAAGTTATAATTTATGTATTAATCCTTTGTTGTTAAAAAAAATTGTACTACCTACTTATGTATAAAAATGGTTTGTATTGTCAAGAATGCTCATTTCTTGCCTAAATAAAATCAGTTCAAAAAATAAATTGTACTCATATCATAGTTACTAATTACAGATACATGTCTACTACTCGTACTTATATATAACTATGACCCTATGCACATATCTGTACTACATTCCTTTTATATAATAAACTATAATACTGATATTTAGAAAATCTCCCTTAGCACTTTAAGACTCATCATTGGCAAGAATACAAAAAGTAATTTTAAACGATTTAAAATTATTTCCTCAACTTAAGGACTCGAAAAAGGCGATGAGTTAAATGGGCCCCTTTCACTATGAAATTTAATTATTATTTAAAAACGTTAAAAATTGGCTTCATTTGTACAACACATCGTAAATACCGATAGTATACTTAGGAATGCACATGTAGGTATAAAACATCTTTATGTTTGTATGTACAATGTACATACATATTTACTTTGTAGAAAAATATTATTTTAACGGCTGAACAGAACAACATAAATTAATAGATAAAATAAAATGTTTATTTCAATACGCTTAAATCGCAATCAATTTTTCTCAAACTATAAATCTTATGAGATGAGCCACTAACTTTGAGTTTTTCGATAATCATCTTCATCGTAAATTTAATATGTATGTATAAAGTAGTATAAACTTTCAGTTAATTTTTTTATTTCTTATTATTACAATTGTAATATCCCGGAACAGATGGCTTATAATATAATATAAATACTAAATCAAAATAGTTAAGATATATAAAATGGTAACTTTCTCAAAATGTTCTAAGTTTGGCTTAATCTATCTTCGAGTCGAGTAGGTATATTTTGGCATAATAATGAATTCAAAAATAGATGACCATTGTCAATCATAAAGAATTTTTATGCTTAAATTAACATTTTCGATTTTTTTCATTGTATACTTATACTAGTATACTAGCCTTTATATGTAAGTAAAAGCTTGCAGTGCAATAAAATATGCCTTGATTAGCCATTGAACTTTTCCCTTTTACCTAAACATTGTCTTCAAATCTACAAAATATATTTATATTTATACATTTATGTGGGTACTATGTCCAATTAAAATAACCTACGCTTATTTAATATCCCTACGAGAAATCTCTTTCAAATTATCCAAAAATTGTGTACAATAAATAATAAATAAAAAAAAAACTTTTCCTATTTTTAAAAGGTACCTACATTATAAAAATGAAATTTTTGAAAATCTAAAAGAAAAAACTCGTTTCAATAAAACCTGAATCGAGACCAATTTACTACAAGCATTATTACAGATATAAACCTACCTTAAACTTTACATTTTTTTTAAATTGATGTTCCCTACCTATCTTATTAGTATAATTAGTACGAAATTACTCATCTACAACATTTTGAAGATATTTCCAGAATATGATTCCAGAATATTTATGCGGTATAAATAATCGACACAAAATTGTTGAGGCTTAGTAATCTAGGTACTTGTGAATTGGCCATTCATAAATAAATTTTGAGTATGAATATTACATAATTATGCATTTATAACATATGTATAAAGGAAAGCCGCCTTGGTCGAGTTGTAAAATACTGCAGACTGAAAAGGGACTTTCTATAGGGACTATAGCGTAAGCTATA
>JAQIXA010002031.1:0-20166 GCA_034699045.1 Nanhermannia cf. coronata Gr-Ori-00579 | reverse complement strand
AGCGACTGTAGCGCCACAGTGCGGCAAGTTAGAATAAAGTTTTAAGACAAAAGTTGACCTACAAAATGACCTCTTTACGATTCTACAATCGGATTTGACTAAAAAAAATATTTAGGCAACCTGGCCTGGCCATTCCAAGGAGAGTTACTCACATATCTAAAAGTTTCATTTCCATGAGCGAGATCAAAATTTTAAAGCTAACCTGCCATCTTATCCCCTACCTACCCTAATCCAATCCAATCCCCTACCCTAATCTCGACTTATTAAAAAAGCAGAGGACCTAATCATTCTTAAATCAAAACTAAAACCGAATAAAATCTCGTTGAACATCTACAGTAGGTATACAGTTACTAGGTATGTATTATAGTTTCCAAATTTATCTTTACTGATACATAAGTACTAAATTAATGAACAAAATATATGATTGAGAAACTGTAAATTGATTTATAGTTAAAAAAAGTTAAATATTTTCAATGATCAAATACCTTTATTTTTGTCAACGTCAACAAAAGAAGAAATAGTATAAATATTTAAGTGTAAATAATTTCTTTATGCAACAGCTTCCTTCATAACTTCGACATTTTTTAAGAAAGCGGCCTTCTTTTGTGCAACATGATGTTTCTTCACCTTTCCGGTGAGTCTCTTGAGGTTCCATCTCTTCGGTTTCTTACCGGCTGGTCGGGTCTTCTTGGGTGAAGGGCTTGGGTCAGCTCGGATCGATGCATGGGCTTTCTTATAAATATCCTCCAACTAAATAAATTATAAAAGATTTGCAATTAAAATCATGTTTAATGTAGGTATATAACTTATAACGACAGATTCATTCAAATAAATAATTTTAAATTTTAAACTCAGATAGGGGCGAAATATGGTCTTCAAAATAATAAATATTACTCTGCTGAACTATACAATCATCATTTTCATTTTATAATCTAAAATAAATTCTAACTCTAACTAACTTAATTTAAATATTTCTACAGATTAGAAAAACTTACATTGTCAGCACTAATTCCTTCCTTAATAAATCTAGAGAATTGTCGTTTGAAAGCTCCTTCATCATCATCCAAGAGGGTTTGCATATATTCAGCAACATGTTTGCCAAAAATATGTTTCCGATGGATATCAGCTTTCAATTCTTTACCTTCTTTATCCCAACCAGGGAATCTCTTTTCACTATAAAAAATTTAAGACATTTTATTATTATTCAATTTATCTTAGAAATAAATGCTCTATTTTTATGCATTTTTATAGAATTTAGATAAAAATCATCAGATAGGGGCGAAATATGGTCTTCACAATAATAAATATTATTCTGCTGAACTATACAATCATCATTGAAATTGAATCCTATTTACTTATTTAAGCAAACATATTTTTAAAAATATAAACATACCTATGAGGAATATCTAAACCGCCATCAACAGCACCTTTTAATGCTCCAAAAACTCTAGCTCCGGTGCTTGTTCTGTAAAGACCCACATCTAGAACTGCTTTGAAGGCTTTTGGTTGTCCATCAGCACTTTCAACGCAGTAATATCCTCCATCGACTTCAGTTGTTCCTTCATAAATTCCATCTAATCCAAGTTTTTTCAATAGCTACAAAGATAAAAAGAAGATACATTAATTTAAGCTAAAAACAATAACCATTAAAATTCTTATTATTTATTTTCTAATTTAATGTTATCAGATAGGGGCGAAATATGGTCTTCATAATAAAAATTCTGCTGAACTATACAATCATCATAAACTCTCATGTCTTTGTCTTGATCTATATTTTAGGTAGTTACTTTTTACCTAATTGCTATATAATTATTTAAACTTACACGGCGAGCCAAGAGAAGTCCAGTACAATATGCTGCAGCATAATTGGTAAGTCCAACTTTCAGCCCATATCTTGGAAGTTCATGACTGTATGCAGAACAAACGACAACATCTCCTTCAATCCTGGCATAAGCGATCTACAATTAAAAATTAAAATATCATTCCAAATGTCAATTTATATGAAATATGAAACCAATTTATGAAATCAATTTATATGAAATATGAAACCAATTTAAAATTCTTTTTTAACTACTAGCCTTAGGTTTAAAAAACTTTCTATAATTCAGCCCTGAAAACCACACATTTGACCTCACTCTCACATGTAAGTATAATGTATATGAGGTCAAAGTGTGGTATCTCAGAGCTGAATTAAGTAAATACGACTACATATCCTAATATAAATAGAATTTTACCTGGCATGTGATGTCGGTGTTTGAATACCGAACAATCATCCGGTACTTTGGTGTATTGTACTTATTCTTATCCTGGATAATGAGCCGCTTTCGGGCATAGTAGTCAGTTCGTCCTTCTCGACGCCTACGGAACTTGACCTGGAACCGCTTGTAGTAAGCCTTGTCTTTGATCACCTTCACGAAAGGCTGCAAAAAAACACATTAAAAATTAGAAATGTCCCCATACTTGACAGTAGGCTTTAAAATACCAGTTGTATCTAAATACACTGCAAATTATATATCAATCGATGCGGACAACTACGGACAATCTATATATCTACTTAAATTGCTAATTACTTACCATTTTATTTAATTATAATTAAAAACCGAACCGAACTTTAACTGAATTTTATTTGTAGATGTAGAAATATTATTCCGGTTTTAAAAACGTGGAAAATGAGGTTTATTAGATGGGGAAAGTAGATGGCGAATTTGAAGCTCTATAGATTTTTAGACTAAAAAAACCAAAAATATTTAAAAAAAACCAAAATAAAAAAACCACGGTTCAGTTCAGTCAAGCCAAAACTGCTTTAATTTTTTGACCTTTTGACCTTTATTGACATTCTGTAATGCATGCTATAGGTAAGAATCTAACTAGATTCATTGTATTCGACAAACTTCAGGTGAGACATTTGAGAAATATATCAACATTTGGACATAATTTGAATCATTCGAACTCGGACCATTCTGGTCCATCGTCAACTACATGTGTCAATAGCCGTGTCAACAATAAACTACTGTTCAGAAATGAACGAGGGCAACTGGGAAGTCGAATTTTGTGCTATTCTACGGCCCCTGATTTGAGTCTAAAGATATTTCAAAGTGCTGAAGAAGCGATATTTGACATTTTTGAAGGGTCAAAGTTACTTGTTGGCGGTAAGACCCTTTTTATTTTATGAGAATTTGTCTATTTTTTAATTCTTCTTTTTTGATGTTATTTAGGATTTGGTCTTTGTGGAATTCCTGAAAATTTAATCGACTCTTTGCTAAAGAAAAAGGTGTCTCAATTGACGGTTGTCTCGGTAAGTGCCAGTCAGGTTCTTAGTTCTTGTTCCATTTTAAAAGTTTTTATACAAAAAACAAGGTATCTTATATATACTACCTATATTCTATACTCTACTACTAACTACATTTATATTTAACTTTCTATAACCTATTTAATCCTGTAGTTTTATATTCATGGTCAGTTCATGACTGAAATACTTTTTGCTTTTGGTCTCAAATTTACAAGTACTTGTTAAATTGAGCGCAGATTTGGTGTTTCTTCTGAACTGGGCTCAACTGGGTAAATGAATAGAAAGGACAAGGACACTTTTGTTATGTACATAGTTGTAGGTGATAGTGATAATGATAATTACAGTATAAATTAACTAATTTTAGTTAATGCTGTTAATTGTAAATAAAGGTTACAGTGGTTAGTAAGTGTTTAACTCATTAACTCTAAAGTCAGAATTTTTAATCCACAGAATAATGCAGGAATTGATAGTTTTGGCCTTGGTCTATTGCTAAAGCAGAAACAAATCAAGCGAATGATTGCATCTTATGTTGGTGAAAATGCTGAATTTGAAAGACAATATTTGCAAGGGGAGCTTGAAGTTGAATTAACACCTCAGGTAAATATTATTTTCATGATAATGATTTTGTTCTCGTATTATTGAAGTTGGTAAAAATTAAAAATGTAAAAAACTTCAGCTTATATTATGATTTTTTTTCAGGGAACTCTTGCAGAAAGAATTCGAGCTGGGGGTGCAGGTAATTTTTAAGTTTTAATTAAGTAAACTGCACTGTTTTATCTAATTTTATTTGAATTTGAATTTGAAAAGGCATTCCAGCATTTTTTACACCTACAGGTAAATTATCTTGCTCATGTTACATTGTAGTATCAAACTTTACCAATACTTTTATGACTTTATTGTTATTTAGCTTATGGTACACTTATCCACGAAGGTGGTGCGCCAATTAAATATGCTAAGGATGGAAAGGTAAATTAAATGTAAATATATTTAATAATTAATAATATAATTATTCTGTTCATTACGAAATCGTTAATCATATTCATAATGTACAAGTAATCATAATGTATGTACAAGTTCTAATTTCGTTTGTTTATTTTTTAGGTTGAAATATGCAGCTCAGAAAGAGAATCGAGAGAATTTAATGGTGTTAATTATATTATGGAAGAAGCTATAACTGGAGATTTTGGTCTGATAAAAGCATGGAAGGCAGATCGTGCAGGAAATTTAGTATTCAGAAAAACAGCCAGAAATTTCAATCAGGCGATGGCAAAAGCGGCTAAAATAACAATTGCAGGTAAAAATAACATTTTTATATCAATTCAAATATTATTTATTACTTATTTACTTAAAATAAAAGGTAAATTATCATCATCTTTTATATATAATTCATTACAATGCAATTGCAGAAGTAGAAGAAATTTTACCCGAAGGAGAATTTTTACTTCCTGAATCTATTCATGTCCCGAGTATTTATGTTAATAGGATCGTTCAAGGTAATTGAATTTAAAAAAAGATAATCATATCAATAAATAATTTTTAAATGAAATTTTAGGTAAAGGATATCAAAAGAGAATAGAGGTAAATAAAATTTAAAATAAATGAATCTGTCCCTGTCATGTGTCAACTTTTATTTTAAATTTTTATCAGCGATTAACAATAACTAAACCTGAAAAATCTGGAAAGAAAAATCCCGCACAGGAAATTCGAGAAAAGGTTTTCAAAATTGAATCTTATACTTGATTGAGTTAACAAAATATTTTTAAATTGTTATAGATTGCGAGAAGAGCAGCAAAGGAATTTAATAAAAATCATATGTTTGCCAATTTGGGTATAGGTGTAAGTGTTTTACATAATAATATTCGTTAAAATAAGTCATAAAAACCAACATTTGTTTTTACAAAGATGCCAATGCTATGCTCAAATTTTTTACCTGAAGGAATACATATAACTTTACAATCAGAAAATGGAATATTAGGTGAGTAACAACTGAAACGATTGTTTGAAATAATTATTGCTTACATGTAACATGTTTGTAATTTAAGGATTGGGTCCTTTTCCTACTGAAGATAAAGTAGACGCAGATCTTATTAACGCAGGCAAAGAAACCGTAACTATATTACAGGTATGAAGTGAAGTAAACTTTTTTATGAACACAATTACTTCAACTTTTGATTGACCTTGATATGTGCTATTTATTCTGTAGTTACCTACTTGGTATTTCTCAAGTTCTTTAATAATCAATTTCACATTTTAATTTTTAGGGAGGAAGTTATTTTGGTTCCGAAGAAAGCTTTGCAATGATAAGAGGTTAACATCGGCTAAATATTATAATGTTGTTGTGCTAAAAGATCAATTTTTTTATTTATAAAGGTGGCCATGTTGATATCACAATTCTGGGAGCAATGGAAGTTTCGCAATATGGTGATTTGGTTAGTAAAATAAAGAAATATGTACCTATTTGATATGGTAAATTTTTATATTTATGATTCGATTATTTAACTAACAAATAGGCAAATTGGATGATTCCTGTAAGAATTCATTATTAATTATTTTAATAAAATATTTATTTCATGATTCATGATACCGAGATGAAAACAATTCTTTTTTTGTAGGGAAAATTAGTTAAGGGAATGGTAAGTATGTACATACATACACATACATACTATGTATTCTGTAAAATTAAAAATTGTTACAATTAACTAGGGAGGAGCTATGGACTTGGTGGCTTCGGCAGGGGGCAAAAATACAAAAGTAATTGTTACAATGGAACATAGTGCAAAAGGAAATAAGCCGAAAATTATTGAAAAATGTACCCTTCCTTTAACTGGCAAAAAATGTGTAGATATGATAATTACAGAAAAGGTAAAGAAAAATCTACCTACTACGACTATTATAAAATTATCTAGATTTTGATGACATGACATGTGATTTGTTTTTAGGCTGTATTCGATGTAGATCCAGAAGAAGGGTTAACACTCGTTGAAATTGCAGAAGGTGAAACTCTCGAAACTACATCCTAGTTTTATTTTTTTCTATGTGTAATTCAGCTCTGAAAAATAATTTTAGCTTCAATTATTCATGTAGATTGTAGATCCATCCATGGATAAATTCGAATTTCTCAGAGCTGAATTGAATGAATAGACTTGATTTTTAACCTTATCTTTTTTATAAACAGGCGCAACTCTAGAAGATATTGTTCAGTGCACAGGATGTACATTCAAAGTTGACCTGAAAAAATAATGTTTACCTACCTAGTTTCTAGTTTAATTTAATCAGTCATTATAAACTACACTTTTTATTCAACTAAACTTCTTCTTAACTTCTTACCTACCTACCTATTATCTTTTCAAGAGTATATATTTCTATTACCTGATAAAGGTAGCATTTATTATTTTCTTTTATCGTTCTTTACTAAAATGTAAAAGTTATACCTAGCTAGCTAGTTTGCAATTACCTACTTCCTCAAATTTCAAAACACATCGTACCTAAACCTTATATTTTATCTGTTGATCTTCAACTTGTAAACTTTTATTTTAATACTTGTTCAGTATTTTCTTATCAAATAATAATCAAATTATGTACAGATACATATATATCTATGAATTATGAAAATAAAAGCATATTTGAATTTGAATTTAAGGATAAAACTTAATTCTTCTTAATTCTTCTTAATTCTTAGCAATAATTTTGATCAAGTCAATGTAGGTTAGGTAGGTTAGGTAGGTATGTAAAATTTAAAATTAATATTTCAGAATAGAAAGAGTCACGCCAGCAGAATTTTAATTTTACGATATTTTAAACTAGGTAGGTACGTTTAAATACTAAAATTTAATTTTACTAACATTAAGTAATCGATAATAAAATAACTACCTAGTTCCTTAACCTAACCTACTTTAGTAGTAAATGATAGGAGGTAGTTTTATTTTAATTAGACCATGCAATTCTGCTGGTATTTTCATATTTGAATTTTAAAATCTGTTTCATAAATAATCTAAAATATATTAAAGATTTGTTGTTAAATTGTATATATTCATTCATTCAATATCATAATCATAATCACTACCTATAGGTAATAAGCATAACATTAGACTTTATTAATATAAGTAGGTAGGTAATTTAAAAAAAGAAATTATAGAGTATTTATTAGACCATTGAAGTAGGTAATTGATTTATTATTAGAATAAACACTATCTTTATCTTTATTTAGTACTAATTTTCTGATCTCTAAAAATTTAACTAGGTAAAATGATTTAATAAAGTCACAATTCACACTAGTCAGCAGTCAGTATACAAGTAGGTAATACATATTAACCTATAAAAAGTAAATAATAAAATTAAAATGATGCATACATTAAGCCTTAATATATTTTAATTTAATACTCTTCTCTTCTAGGTACTAACTATTTAACATACCTACCTATTTTCTTTACCTATAAATATTCATATTTTTTAGAAAAGTAAAGTACTTAATAAAATTAGCATTTTAAATTAGATATTTAATACACAAAAAATAGAAAATCTACGTTCTAAAAATAATAATTCTTCATTCTAAAGTAATTAGGTAGGTAACATTATTAATAATATATTGTAGGTATCGATAATAATGTGTATAGTGTATAATATGATTATGTACTTAAATATTTTTATGAGAATATATTAAAGAATGGAAAATAGAAAAATTCATCGAGTAATGAGTAATAAAACACAAATTGTATATTGTATTAATTTTATGCTAGATTCCAGATAAGTAAAGGTAACAACAATTGAAAAAAACTAGGTAAATTATGAAATATAGCAATAATAGCACAACTACAAACAACATACCTAATTTCTCTAATCTTTATCTCTGGCAGAATATAATAAATTATACAATAGGTAGGTACTTCTTTTGTATTAAAATTAGTGCAAGCATGCTCAATTCATTTAATTCAGCTCCTTTTTAAATTAGATTACATAACTATTAGATAACTACTTATTAACACTTATGCATACGATTAAAATCGCGTTTTTAGAGCTGAATTAAATGAATATCTACCTATCATAATAGGTTGGAACAAGGACAAGATATTTTAGATAATTTATAATAATTTGGAATAATTTGGAAATAAGATTAATGATAAATTGATCAAGGTTTAATTAAACTTTTTTCTGGAGAAGATGGTGTATCATTTTGCAAATTATATACTACACGGTATATTTTCAGTGCTGGTCCAATTTTAAACTTTAAACCATACAGAACATCTTCACGGCTAAGTAGTAAAAGTGCTAAGCCATCAATTAACTTTAAAATGAGAAAAAAAGAAGAGTTAAATTTTTGATATATATCTTAATCTTATATAAAATAAATAGGTACCTAAAACTAAAATAATATATTTAATGTACCTCATCTTTTAAAATTTGTCCTTCTTCGGCAAGTCCCTTTGATTTAAAATATTCCTCAACATCAGCAGAACTCCATTCTTGAACTTGATTAATATCCAAAGCAGATTCATTTAAAAGACCAAGACCACAATCTTGATTGTTTCTATTTTCTTCATCCTCACTTTTTAAAACCTGTTGCTGTTGCAAATTTTCTTCTTCTTTAATGTCATTGGCCTTTTCCTTTACTTTATTTTCTTCTTCTACTTTAATGTGATCTTGTTCAATGTCCATTTCATTTTTTTCATTTTTTTGATTACTACAATCGACTTGAACGCTCGATACTTCGTTTACAACATCAATGTCCATATTTATAACTTCTGATTTTGTAGGAGTCTCTTTCTGACGAGACTCGGGAAGTTTCATATTCTTATAATTTTCTTCTTCTTCAGTTGTAGTCGTAGTGTTCGTAGTCAAAGTGGATGGTAGTTTACATTCTTCACTTAACTTTCTTTTCCGTTTCGACTTTTTTGGAGAAATAACAGTTTCAGCTTCTGCAGGAATTTGATCTGGAACATTCTTATCGTTGGCAACATCAGTAGCAGTAGACACAGGGGAAAGATGATTCATAGAACCTTGAGAAGATTGCTCAGTTTCAATTGTGCTTGTGCTTACCTTATAATTACCACTCAATTCAATATTTATTTTGTTTTTCACTTGATCTTCTTTAAAACTCATCGCTTCGTTTTCAACAATTATTTGTTTTAATTTTTCTTGACTTTCTGGTAAAATTTCACCTTCTTCTAATTCTTTAGGTTCTTCAGCTTCAACTACTTTTTCTTTCTCCTCCACTTCCACTTTCAAATCTTCGGTATCTTCCTTTTTATCTTCTACAATACTTTCAACTTCTACTTTGCTTACAACTTGTTTGTTTTTTGGTGATAATTTCTTTTTCTTTTTGGGCCCCGTTTTCTTTTTAGTTTTAGAAATGTTGATAATTTTTTCTTTGAGCTTTTGTAGATCCTTTTGCTTTACTTTAATTTCTTTTACTTGAATGGGAGCATCTTTGTCAACTTTTACACTTTCTTCGATATTTGAAACTGATGGTTCTGGCTTTGATGGACTTTTATCTTTCTCATGATTCTTATCATCTTCAATTCCAATATTAAATTCTTCGACTTCTTTTTTCACTTCTATTTCCGTTGACATATCTTCACTCTGTTTTTTACTTCTTTTATTATAAGTTCTTTTTGTTGTTTGTGGAGGATTGTCTGATTTATCTGGTTTAGAAGGTTTGGATTTAGGTGGTGGTGAAGCTTGTGGCCTTGCTGTTAATTTACTTTTTGAGGTTGTAGGAGTTGAAATAGAAACTGTATGAGATACTTGATTCGAAGGAGTTGTTGACTCAAATTGTGCTGATTTTGAATGATAGTCGCTGGGATCGAAAACCTCTCTTTTTCGCTTGGTTCTAGATGATATTCTATGTGGTTGTTGTGATTGTTGTTCTTTTGGAGTTAATAATGATGATGGTGAAATAGTGGGAGTTTTAACAGGTGAATTTGGTGAAGCGGATTTTGAAGGCGGGGATGGGGATTTGTCTGATTTTTTTCTTAAATTATCACTAATCTTTTTAACTGCATCATCAAATTTTTTCTCAACTTTGAATTTCTTTTCCACTACAATTTGCTTAGTTAATTTTTCAATGTTGGATTCTGATTTACTAGTTTTATTATTATTATTCAATGAATTTTTCTTTTTTCCTACTTTATTTTCTGGATCAGATTGCTTTTTAATAGATGTGGATAACGTGTCATTTTTCTTATTAGATTTTGTTGCTTTTTTTGTATATTTTTTTCTTTTATTTTGTAGAATTTCTTCAATTTCATCATACCAATTATCTTCATCGTCTTCTGTCTCTAAATTAAATTTTTATCGATTTTATTTCATATAAATATAATTTTTCTTAAAATTGTAAATAAAATTAAAACGTTAAAATTAATTTCTAATACTTTGTCAAGTCTTAAATTCTCAATTATTTCTTAAACGATATTAATTATTAGGCACTATTGTTGTTACCTTTTTCTTTGCCCACATTTTCTACAATTTTGTTTTTATCATGATGATTTTTGCCTTCATTCTTATTATCTGTTCCATTATTTTCACCTTTTTCTTCACCATTATCTGGATTCAGGTCTTCGTCTTGAACAGAATCATTGTCCACTAATTTTACAATTTTACTTTCACTTTCACATTCACCATCATTTTCACCATCATTTTCACCATCAGTATTTTTCTCCAATTCTTTGTCTCCGTCTGAATTCTTTCGTTTTGATCTTCTTGTTGACATATTTGGTGTTGTAGTGTGTTTTTCTTCAGCAGCAAAGTTTTCAGCTTTCAAATCTTTTGACCACCAAACATAAGAATCAGCTGGCGCGGTAGCTGACACTGAAATATTTCCCTTTGGAGTTGGAATTTGCTTCTTATCTTTATCAACGAGCACAATTGTATTATTACTCATAAAAAATTCACGATCCAAAATTAAATCTATTTTATCAGGAGTAAATCGGGTTGAATCGACATCCGTAATTAGTTTATCTATAAGATTTTTGTAAAAATAAAAATCATCAGTTATATATAAGATTTGTCTATTAATCTAACATAAGATAAAGAATAAGAATATAATTTATTTAATAAAAGAAAAAACCAAATCCAAATCCAAATCCTGACCTTTGAGTACAGCTAAAGGGATCCCAGTATCATTCCAAGCATCAAAAAGTTCTGTCACAGTTGAGACAAGAAGCCTTGTTGTTCTCGTTGAGTTTAAGATTTTTGAATGTTTTGTTAACAAAGGGCTGGATTTTTGATCTAAAATTTAAAACATAGGTATGTAATATGTTAATATAATATGTACCCTAATAATAAATTAATAGATAATAAAAGGTACTTAAGGTAGGTAATGGTAATATGTACATAGTCAATTTATCATATATCATTCATAAGGTTTTATTATTTATTAATTTATTAAGCGGCATACCAAAACTACTTGGATGACGATAAGACGTTGTTCCTTTAAAATAAAAAAAATCTCTTAGCTTAGGTACACATTTATTATTATATAATGTACGGCATTGGCATTTACCTTTATATTCAACCTTCAGTAGTTGTCCATCATCCACAGTATTCTCCTAAAATTAATCAAAGGGGATAAAAAAATTGCAAATACCTATCAGTACTTATAAAACAAAAAATACTAGAAAAGTAATTAGTAATTACTAATTACCAATTCAGTGAAGATTTGGGCAAAGTCAAATCCCTCTTCCGAATGCTTCTTCAATACATAGTGTGCAATAGTCTCTCTGCAATTAAAAAATAAAAATAAAACTAAACAATTACTTAATGAGCTTGTACTTTGTAATGTTTTAAAAATCTTAAGCTGGATAGGCTATATTTGAATCGTTTTATACATTAATTATTCAAATCTGAAAAACAATAATTTAAGAGACTTAAGAAAATGTCCAAAATAGTCCAAAATCTTGCTCTTCAGAACTGAGTTATCAAATCTTTAAGGGTATAATTATAAGTACACACTACTAACTACTACACTACACTACATACTAATAAAAATCGAATCGAGTCGAATTGTCTTGTCATTAGGTCGGTTCTCATTATCTTCTCTTCAAAGATCAAAATCAAATCAGAACCATAAAGATACAACGCACTACGCAAGGTAGGGAAATTTATCTTAAAAAGATTAATGTAATGACATTGGCGTTGACATGACCCTTGGACCATGCCCCTAAACCTAAACCTGTCCAGAAACCCTTTATTAAAATAAAAAAATAAAAATGCTTACCGGTCCGGCTTTGACTTCCTCAATCTCAAAGCTTCAATAGCATCCATTATCTGTGTTCTAAGGACAGAAACACCAACAGGTGATGACATTTTAAGTGGATTATGTCAATTTTTATAATTTTAATTAATTTTTTAACAAAAATTGTCCAAAAAAGTCGTCAATTTATTTTAAATTATGTAATTAAAAAAATGATCAACAAAAAAATTCTTTACACGCTACGCTACATATAGACAGCCGCTTACTTTGTATAGTAGTTTTTCCAAGTTTTTCCTTGCTTGCTGAGCTTAGCTGGCTGCTGTGCAGCGCAGTGTGAGTGCGCTTCTCTTGTTCTTTTCTCGCTGTGTAATCTGTAATGTTATAAAATAAATCGAAAAGAAAATCGAAAAGCGACCTGGCAGCAGCACCAGGGCAAGGTTCAGCTCTGAAAAACCATATTTGGCATTCACAATAGCATAGGCATCAAGCATAGGGTAGTTATTCTTTAGCTGAACTACATAAGACATTTTTGTCGTAGGCAGGCAAGACATTACTCGTAGCATTTTTAGATTTGGATTTGGTACTTAGCGTGCTGAAAAAGCAAGGGTATAATATATTATGGCAGTATAAGGTAATTATTTTTAATTATAATTTTATAATAATTATTGGGTCATATTTCATAATATTACGTAGTTAGTCAGAGTCAGTTCTGTTATATAGGCATAGGCTATAGGATAGATTTAAACATTAAACATTTAGGTATAACTACAAAATAAAAATTGAATTCTTTTCTTTTCTTATTAAAAAAGATTATTGAAAAATTGAACTTTTTAGATACCCATCATGTTGTGCCCAATTAATTTTTTGACTTTTGACCAGATTCTGCTGATCCTGCTGAATCCTGCTGAATCCTGACCTGAAAATTACCATTGCCATCGCATAGTTCTCTACAAATATCATGTCATAGGTAAGCTAAGGAATAAGAAAATAATATGAAGTTTCAAGCTGAGGTCGAGGTAAAGTATAGACCTCGTGGTCGTGGCGATGTCATGTTATGTTGGTGCCAAGTGTCAGTGTTAAGTTTTGGTTATGGTGAAGGTAGCAGGTCTTTGCTGGGGAACTCCCATCCACAAGGTCGCGAAGCGACCTTTGAACAAATATTTTACTCTGGCCATTAAAGGCGGATCTAAACACCCCTGAGTGACCCGCACGGTTCCTGGAACCACATCAAGGGGTTATGATTGCATTAAGTTAGGTTTCACCTTAGACCTTAACCAAACATGTCAATTTAAAAATAAGAAAAAATCAAATAAAAAAGAATTGTACCTTTTTAGGAGGACCACCAATTTCTGGACCATCAGCCTGACATTTTCTTTTACTTTGTGACATCCTTATTCCAGACTTCTAACTTCTAAAATTCTATTAATTTTACAAAATAACGTAAATTATCTAATTTACAAAACAACAAACGCACGTAAAAAATAAATAAAGTGCTCTCAACTCTCAATTCTCTATCCAATCTAAAAAAAAAAGCATCTGTCGACTTTTTGCTTTTTTTTATAGACTAAAATTGACTATGCGTACCCTACTACTATATACTGCTTACTTGTATTATGTTTGTAGTTGGAAAAACAAAAATCTCTCATTTTCGTCTCAAAAACAAAAAGTTAATAAAAGGTAAGTTAATTTAGTTCGTTAGTTAATTAATTAACTACAAAGCCTTCAAAATACCAAAAACTCGTAAAGTGTCTCGAGAAATCTCAAAAACTGTACAAAATCCCAATCCCAAAACTCAAGTTTCTCATTTCAAAAACCAAAGTTCTTTATATTTTATAGGAGTAAGTAGGTGACTTGCTGGCCCTGACCTACCCTACTTCTACGCACAAACATTTTATAGTTAAAAAGTCCTTCGATTCATCGTACTAAAGCTTCTTTATAAAGTAAGTAACTACCTTTTGACACTGACCTTTGACCTTTACTCATCATGAATAACTAATCTATAAAACTGTCGGCATCACGACACGAACATGTGGTTTTTAAGCTTGGTCATTTCGGACTTTATTTTGACTTTTTGACAGGTAGGTTAGAGTTAGGTCAAGAATAAATTTTCCCTCTTACTTTAGGACCTACTTTTCTACTGTACTGTGACCTAATGATAACAATATTATTCATAAATAAATGTTTTGTTATTTTAACAGTATTTGGTAAAGTAGTAAACCACTTTTTACAGCAGCGCAGGTAGTTAAAGGTAGATTTAGGACAGTTTAAAGATACATGGGTCTAGCCTCTAGCCTTATATGGTAGGTTTATTGCAAATTGTAATGCAATGCAATGCTCAATGAATCGACATTACAAAACTAAAGATCATTTTTCCTTTTAAACGATTTGGTTTTTTTTTCTAATTATTCTAGAACCTTAATATGAGAGACTTGAATCAAATTCAAACTAATAATCCAAATACTTCAACACCTCTTGCATCAGGTGACTCAGGTCAGCTACAAAACCTATCTGTAGCATCCACAATGCATTCGTCATCAGCTGGGATCCATGGTGGTTTAGGAGGAGATTCGATAAGTAATGATGTTTCATCATCATCTTTAATGGGAGCACCTTTATCTACGCATCAGCAACAACAACTATTACCATCAAATCAACCTTCAAGTGGAGGAGCTACTGAAGTAAAATTCTATTTTATTACCTAAACATTGTTATATTATTATATTCATATTTATTGTTGTATTTTGTAATGTTTTCTTTTATTATAAAAATGTAGAGCTACATGGTTTCTCATCCTCCTCCTGCTGTAAACCCTATATCGAATAATCCACAAATACAAACTATCTCGGTCTCTAACCCAATAAATGATCAAATGAGTGGAGATTCAAACCAAGAGAGTAATGCTGGTTATAGTTCAAATACAGCACCATCAGAATCGGAGGAGGTACTGAAATTGAAATTAATTGATCTATCTTTTATCTACTTTTTATATATAAATTTTTTTTAAATTTCAATTACTAAATCAGCAAAATCTGAAAATAGAGGATGCACTTCATTATCTTGACCAAGTTAAAACTAAATTTGGTAACCAGCTACAAGTTTATAATGATTTCTTGTCTATTATGAAACAATTTAAATCACAAAGGTAATATACCTATACAACTTTTTTAGCAAATAGAATCAAATGATCGTAAATAATTAATTAATATAACTAATTCTTTTTTCTAGCCTTGATACACCTGGTGTCATAGCCCGAGTTTCTGATTTATTTTGTGGTTATCCTGAACTTATAGTTGGTTTTAATGCTTTCCTTCCACTTGGATATAAAATTGAAGTTCAAATAACTCATCAGGTTGGTTTGAGTTTGATTTGATGATTTTTTTATAAAATAGTAACAACATTAAACTTTAAACTATTGGCTTTTTTAAAGGTGCCATTGAGCATGATTGGGCAAACTGGATATGTTGTTGTAAGTAAACTTGACTTTCTCATATGTACATACATATTACAATTTTAAGATTTAATTAAAAGGAATTTTAGTGGTTTTTAAAATTGTTATTAAGTTTATAATACCTACTCCATATTTCTTATTTTGTAATTATAGACAACAGTTCTACCAGGAGGAATAAGTTCTTGTGTAAGTGTTTTTGTAATATAGTGTTGTTAATATTCATTTTGGACTTTAATATTATTATTGCTATCTATAATTAATTAAATATATTTTTATACTTATAGACTGCGACTCATCTTGGTGGACCACCAATTTCAAACAGTTCAATTATACAACATCCCTCAAATATTCAACCACTTCTACCAACGACCCCGAATACTACTTCTCATGTTGTTGTAAGTAAACTTGACTTTCTTATATTATATACATATTACAATTTCAAGATTTATTTAAAAGGAATTTTAGTGGTTTTTAAAAGTGTTATTATAGTTTATTAATTTTATAAAATTTTATAAATTAAATTACCTAGGTACTATCATAATGCTTATTTTGTAATTATAGACTCTACTTCAACCAGGATTAGGAGGAGAAGGAATAAATTCTTTTGTAAGTATTTTTTTTTGTAATAAGAAAGATTTAATATTCATTTTGGACTGCGTATTTTATTATATTTATTGCTAATTAATTAAAACATATTTTTATACTTATAGACTGCGATTAACGCGGATGAACCACTAATTTCAAGCAGTTCAATTTCAATTATACAACATCCCTCAAATATTCAACCACTTCTACCAACAACCCCGCATAGTACTTCTCATTGGTATTTAAAGTAAAAAATGTGAATTTTCTGTAAACATTTTTGTTAATGTGAAATATTAATTTGCTTTCTTGTTTAACAGTTTAATTGAAAATTTAATTGAAAGGAATATTTCACTTTTAAGCAATGATGATCAAGTTTCACCTACTAACATTACATCAGGATTGACAATAAACGATATAAATAA
This sequence comes from Nanhermannia cf. coronata Gr-Ori-00579, assembly GCA_034699045.1. Taxonomy (NCBI): domain Eukaryota; kingdom Metazoa; phylum Arthropoda; class Arachnida; order Sarcoptiformes; family Nanhermanniidae; genus Nanhermannia; species Nanhermannia cf. coronata Gr-Ori-00579. The sequence goes on along the minus strand of JAQIXA010002031.1, from coordinate 3,235 downwards.
TTATGAAGAAGGAACTTCAACATTTACTTATTCATACACATCTCCTTTTGTTCCATCACCTATGTTTCCTTCATTGCAATGCCAACCAGTAGAATTTAATCATGCAATCAATTATGTGAATAAAATAAAAGTAAGTTAATACTTGACAATGATCTGATCTAAAAAAAGTTTCAAAAATCTTAAATTGCTGTTTAAATATTATAAATTTTTATTAAATGTAGAGCCGATTCCAAGGTCAGCCAGAGAAATTTGAGCAATTTCTTGAAATACTTCATACTTATCAATCTGAGCAGAGTAATATTAAAGAAGGATTCTCACCATCTGCTAAACATTTAACTGAATTGGAAGTTTATACACGGGTATCAAAATTGTTTGAAAATCAAGATGATTTGTTACAAGAATTTGGTAAATTTTTACCCAATGCCATAAATCAGCCGAATATTGTTAGCGTAAGTGTTTCATAATTTAAATATTTTACCACATACGCCTGCCCATATTAGTATGTATTAAATATATAATTTGTATCTTTTTTAGGGGCTCAAAAATAATTTTGAACAAGTAGTGAAAAAGAAGACAAAAATAAGAGATTTGCAAGTAACAGCTAAAGCAGCAGGTTCTCCAAAAAGACCAACAGAAGTTTTACAACAACTTCCCAAAAAAGCCAGCAAATGTGGTACGCTTAAAGAGTACGAATTCTTTGAGAAAGTAAGACAATTTCTTCGTTCTCAAGATGTATTTGATAACTTCTTAAGATGTCTTACTCTCTATAATGAAGAAATATTAACAAGAAGCGAATTAGTTGAAATTTGTAATCCCTTTTTGATAAAAAGCCCAGAACTTTTTACATGGTTTAAAGAGTTTATTGGGGTAAATGATGAGTGTGCTAGTGAGAAAATAACTGAAGAACAAGCTCTTGAAATTGAAACGGGTAAGATTTGATAAAACTTTTATTATTACTAGACATTTTACCATTTAAAGTAATTGTAGTGATATGCACTAATATTAGGTTTTTATATTTCAAGCTTAAAATACTAATTATTTAAATTCTAGATTTTTCAACATGTAAAAGAATTGGAGCAAGTTATTGTGTAGTTCAATTTCCTACAAATCATGCATCTCCAAAATGCTCAGGAAGAGATGATCTTTTGTAAAGAAGTACTTAATGATATTTTGGTTGCTATTCCTACTTTGTCTGAGGACTCAACATTTATAACATCAAGGAAAACACAATTTGAAGAAAATATTTATAAATGTGAAGACGAAAGATTTGAGGTAAGTTGCGTATGTTTGTACGATATTAAAACAATAAAACAATAGTTTAAAAAAAAATTAATTATAATAATTTGATTTTTTAGCTTGATTTTGTGATTGAATCAAATGCTTCGACAATTGGCAAGTTTATTTTTTATTTAGATAATAAATTACTCTGTGATAGTAATTTTAATATTTACTGCCACTGCCAGTACAAATGTGTTTTGCTCAAACAATTAGTAATTGTTTTATTTATTTGATTTTAAACAGGAGTCCTAGAAGCAGTTTCAAAGAAGATTTCAAAAATGAGACGTAAAAAACTAGCACATTTTTCCTTAGATGATTGTCTTGGTGGTTCATCTCCAACTATTCACCAGAGATCAATTAGAAGATTATATGGTGCTAAAGCTGATGGAATAATTGAAGGTTTAAAAACGAATCCAGCATTGGCTGTACCAATTGTCTTAGGACGTCTTAAATCTAAAGAAGTAGAATGGAGAGAGGTCCAGAAAAGTTGCAATAGTAAATGGAGAGAGCAGATGGAAAGATTTTATCTAAAATCGCGAGATTCTCAAGGTTTTACTTTTAAGCAGGAAGATATGAGAGCATTAAGGTCTAAGGCTCTTATAAATGAAATTAAAACACTTTTTGATGAGGTATGAATTATGAACTACATTTATTATTATTTTATTAAAAATATAATCAATTAATTCACTTTTAATTTAATTGGCATTTTGGCAATAGCGTAATGAACAAATTGCGAGAGGAGCTGTATTAGCGAGTACTCATCATATGACGCTACAATTTCGAGATCGGGCTATTCTTGTAGATGCTTGTAATTTACTTTTGCATCATGTGCGTCGGCAAAGTGGAATTCAAAAAGAGGATAAAAGAAGAATTAAAGTGATGCTAAAGCAATTTATTCCTGATTTGTTTCATCATCAGAGAATGGAGCTTTCAGATGATGAGAATGAAGAAGGTAATAATATACATTACAAACTATCCTTTTATTAGCCTTTTTTTGAAAACTTACTATTAGATCGTAGATTATTTTTAGTTAGCTTTTAAATTAAACCACCGTGTAAAGCTCTTTCTTATATAAAAACTTTAACAATATATTTATAATATATACATAAATATATCTATTTGTTATTAAAATCTGCTGCTTGCTTAATCGGCAAAACTCAGGCTTGGAAATATTTCGCTTAGGTATGAAATATATTTAAAAATTAACACTTTAACTTGAATTCTATAATCTAAAACATTTTTTTCTTATTTTTACTCTATAATATTTGATTTAATAATTTTTTCTTTCCTCTAATTATAAAAGTCGAAATGCAAATGTTATAATTATGTTTAACATTTTAGGATCGCACGATGAACAAGATAGCTCTCATGAAACAAATGGAGGAAAAAATGGAGCCAAGCGTAATGGTAAAAAGACAACTTCTAGAACTAAAAAAGAGAATGGTAATAACGAAACTTCCGAAGCTGGGACTAAAGGAGCAACATTTGATAGTGAATCACGTCGAGTTGTTGCTAAACGAGAGCTGAAAGTTTTGAGTGAGCAATTGAAAGCACAAGCACGTGAATCTGCACTCAATGGTAGTAAACATGTAGGGTATCTTGTCGATACAGAAGCTTCAACATCTACCACTTCAGAAATTTTTAATATTGCTCTTCTTCGACAACCTAATGAAGAGGCGACCAGTAGTAAAGCAAGTGAAGATGTAAATTCAAATGTTAATGAAAGCATTAATATGCCTGAAAAAGAAGCATCTGGACAAAGGATTATTCATATACCAGTTGATGAAGTAAGATATTTTTTATATTTTACGTTTTACATGTACTTTACATTTACATGTATTTTACATGTACGCAATTTGAAATTCTTTTAATATCGTATTTTTATATAGGACGATTCTTATACTCTATTTTATGTCAATAACTCGTGGTACATCTTTTTACGATTGCATCAAATTCT
>JAQIXA010002030.1:0-20172 GCA_034699045.1 Nanhermannia cf. coronata Gr-Ori-00579 | reverse complement strand
AGGTAGGCAATAAAAAAGTTTCAAGTCTCTACGAGATCCCTACGAGGAGTTATGTTGCACCGGCGTCCACCCAAAAAGGCCATTTGATAACATGTGGCAGAATTTAGACTTTAGGTGCATTGAGCCTTAATTTTTAAATTTTTTACAAATTTTGAGTTAAATACCAGTATATGCAGATAAAGTTATCGATAACTTTATATGGGATCATATATACAAAATTATGCCTTTTTCAAGAATTTATTTGACATACTGAACTTGTAATAAATGTTCTCATTTCTATACTATACTGCATTCTGCATACTATGTAATATGTTCTGTTCATTTGTCTTTTTTTATTAGATACAGGTGGCTGATTAATATAAATTTTATTTTTATCTCTCATCAAAATCTCGTGGATATGATGGACATTTTATTATTGACATAAAATTTAAATAGGTGCTTATATCTGTAGTTAAAGACTTTATAAAAAAAAATCTTCCTATTTATTATGAGAGCAACAACTCTTGAGGTATTTTTGCATGATTTCTACTACTTTACCTAAACCTGCTATGAAATACATAAGTATATCTGTTCTGTATACAGAAAATGTAAATTAATTATTTACCTACATTTACCACAAAGAACCAAAGAATTTTCAGTACAAATATCAAACTAAATTAAATTTTTGAGAGAGTTTTTTAATCTAAAGATGCTAATAGTTAATAGTCATTCCGAGCACAAAAGTTTGAATAAAATTGACCAAAGATAAAAAGGCATATTAGATGATTCTGTCAAAAATTGTGAGAAAATGTTTATACATAAATACAGTAGATGAATGCTTAAAAAGTGTATTTAATTTGCATTTAAAACCACTGACCGAGTATATATATGTACATACAACAGGTAGGTAGTAAATAAAAGGTTTATTAAAAAGATATTCGCACAAAAATGTTAAAAGTAAACTGTTATTTCCTTCTAGAAACCAAAAACCTCTTGAGATAAAATTAAATATTTATCTTTCACATTACTACTATGTATGTAATATGTATATTGTTAGATACATCAGCTAATAAAACCAACAATTATCAAGTTTTTATTCTATTTGTATTTGATGTGGTTTAAATTTTGGGCTCGAGGCCTTGGACTCATAATCATAAGGAAATTGTCGGGAAATTATCTGAAAACTGTCAAAATATGCTTTAAAAATATGCCAATAAAAAGGGCCTAAAAACATTAAATACACCTTCGATAGGCTAATTACTGATTACATGCGTAGACTTGTAAAATGAATTTTTGTCGAAATTTAGACACTTCTAGCTAAAAAGTACCCTTCAAGAGTTTCAATTGCTATTTGAAATGCATAAAAATAGGGTTTAAAGAGCTTTAAACTTCACTAAAGTGAATAAAATTCGACTAAATACATAATTATTAATTATGTAGACTTAATTTTTTTTCTAAAATGGATTAGGTATTCTAAATGAATAGTATCCTTACCCAACCTAGTGAAATACATCTAGGTTAGGCAAAAGTAACTAGTTTTCTACCAGCTAGTCATAAATTATTGTAAATAAATGTAGTTGATGAAACTGTTGGAACAATATGAGAATGAGAACAAGATTTTGTAGAATATTTAATTGCACTTAATCGAATTTCGGTCACTTTATAAAAGTATCCAATACTTGCTAAAACCCATTATAAAAACCATTAAACACAAGCTTCAAAAACATTTAAATAGCAATTAAAACAGTTATACATCTTACATCAGTACCCTACTAGGTAACGTAACAATTTGATATTTTTTTTATCCTACATCAACATATCCTATTTAGTATTCACATTTACAATTAATACCCAATTGTGAAATACGTGCTTATTATGCATTTAATTAAATCATGTGTTCTCATAAACTAGATAAAATATGTCTTGAAAGAATCTGAACATATCAAGTTGCAATAAAAATGTCAGAATTTTTCTGAATAATAATAATCTTTTAGAGTTACACTTGCTCAAGTAGCCAGAAACTATAATACAGAGGTATTTTAAGACCTTGGACTTGAACTTTTTACTGTAAAATACGAGTTCAAATTGAGAATCCAGAACCAGAGAAAAATCTAAAGAGATAACCTTATGTGAATAAAAGTAGGTAATAAAAATTGAATATGAATTATGTGATAAGAATGGCAGATAAATGAACTGAATTAACCTATTCAGTTAGACTACGGTACGTAGTATCATATCTTTATTGAAAATTCTTTCGAAAAATGGTCATAAAAAACACTGAAAATATTCTCAATTGAATTTTTTAATGGAGAAATCATGCATTGGAGCATATTTAAAAGGGGTTAAACGAGCCAAAAATTGTCGATAAAACTATCCATTTGCCATATCTCTAGGTCTAAAAATATCTTGCATTTTTCAAAAATAGAAAAAGTTCTCTGTCTACCGTCTAGGTAATAAGATTTGATATACTCGATGATATTCAAAGAATAGTTTTAAAAATGTCTTACTTGGTGTATTTTTTGAACTATCGGTTTTTTCGTGAATTGAATGACCAAAGGATGGTCATCATAGAGTTAGAGGACTTGTAAATGTATGTAATGTTTCTCGTAATATTTTGGAATTTTTTGGGGCTTATCATAGTACACAATCCAAAGATAGAAATTGAGGGAAACGGGAAAACCAAGTTCTAAAAGACCTTTCAAAGTACTTTGATGAAAAATTAGAAAAAATTATAATTTAGATAGGTAATTGTAAGTAGGTACATCAAAAAGTTTCAAAATTTTGATATACTCGTACGATACGAGTATCAGCTTAATTTGAAATTACAATATCTTGTGCTGGTTTATCCAATATAACATCTATAATTAGCTTAAATTTTCAAAATAATTGATTAGCTAGAATTACTCTAGCTATAATCTGGATTGGTAATACTAATCTATAGAAATTGGATGCTTTCTGAAAGACTTTATAATGTAAACTGACATTCAGAAAGTTCAATTTTTTCAGAATAATTAGCATGTCAATAGTAGTATAATGATCCTAAAATGTCTAATCTAGAGATGAAATATACATTTTCTATTTTATTATTCCAATTCCCACGATTACACCTCATGATTGATATACTTTGTAGGTAAACACGTATTACTACAACTACTTACATACACATGTATACTGGTATTAAATGCCAAAGTGCCTACTTTTAATACAAGAATTTTAAACACTTTTATAATGAGCTGATCTCTAACCATAAGCAATAATATTATATTTTATGCTTCACACTATCAGCATTACTTTTATTATTAAAATTCTCTAATTTGAAATTTTGAATTTGAAATGAGCTTTTTAAAGCTAAAAATTTAATACTTGAATGAATGCAAAAAAGTAAAAGTCCCAGCCGATGACAGTAAGGTTGAAGTTGAAAAGTTAAATGAACAAAGTCATTCAAATAAATTGTCTGTTAGTTTAACATTGTGACAGCCTATTTAGAATTTTAAATGCTCAATTACTAAATACCCTCCAACCTCTTATGATTTAAAGAGAAATATCTTTAATTTTATAACCAAAAATGTCTGATTAAAATCTCTAAAAATCTTTTTGTTCAAATTCCTCAACTTTTACTATTTCTCATAAATACTGATGGTATTTTCTTAGGCTAAATTACCCGTTTTAAATTTTAAAATTACAGTAGCATTTCATTCAAATAGAGAAAAAAAACATTTCAAAATTCAAGATACTTATTATAAATAATACATACCTATATGTATTGTATATGTATTTATTAGTACATAGTAGGTAGTAGGTTTTCGAGTTTTTGTCCGTTTTTTTGTTCAAGTTTTGAAATTTGAAGACTGACCGAAATGAATGCTTTTGTAGGTCTAGATTCTAGTTAGAAAAGACTGGTAGCCTTATTTATTAGAGTACCCTACATGTACATGTACCCTTATTATTATTACAGGTAAATATACCTGTTTTCGAGACTTGGAAACATGTAGGTATTGAGTGTTAAAGTTCTTTGAAAGTACCCTTAATACATATTTTAAAAATATTTTTGAGAAATGAGAAACCTTTTTCAAATTGTAAAAACTAGGCACTAGTACCGGTATCTACTTGTATAGATATTTATATTATTTAGGTAGTTAGCTACTACACTATTGTGAACGTAAATTGTCAAGATAGAAAGAAAGATAAGAAATAATGATTCTTCTACAGATAGATACTATTAAATAAGCTATTTCAAAATTTAAAATACATATTTTGAGTGCCTACTGCCTACTATACCTACCTAAATAGACAGAAAATGAAATTAGAAAAAGTTAAATAGATCTTGTTAATCTTAGAAAGTTGTCGAAAACGACAATTTGTAAAATTAATAAATAATTTATGATTCATATTAGACATTTTAGGGTTAAAATAGAAATCTATATTAAGGACCGAGGTTTCAAAAAGAAATTCGGATTTTAATTTGTTCAATTTCAAGCTAAATGTCTGTTGAACACTCGGAATTGTCACCTACATAATAGAATGCTCCTAATTGAAATTTTTGACCCTATCTGTAGATCTATAATAAATGGTTATTGTAACTTTTACATTTATGTAGGTATAATTAATGTTTTGAAAAATTAATTTTTCATAGAAATTTTTCTGAAAGTTTTTGTAGTAATAACCAAAATTCAAAGCTCAAATGTCAAAATTTTCAACTTCAATTTTCAATTTTCAAAATTTTCAAAATAGAATTCTATTTATGGAAATAGTAGTCACAAAATTTTTTGAAATCCTAGATTTTGCAATCTAATCAGAATTTGTCTCACTTCTTAAATTGATATTTTTTTGAGCAAGAATATCGGCAATGGAGAACTTTTGGAAAAAAGGATCACAATAGTTTCTTTCTCTCTTTTATAGGTCAGAAAAATGCTACTGAAAAAAAAATTTAAAATGTCATTAATATTTTTTTAGAACTGAATATGGACACATATACTTCAAGATCATCAATTTAATGGTTTGTCAGGTTTAAGAAAAGTAACTTTTTTACAATTTTTCTAGAAAAAAAATCTTTTGATAATCGATATACCTACCAAGTGCTTTACAAATCAAGCTTATTCAATCTGTTTGTATTTTCAAAAATATAATTAAAGAAATCGCTTTAGGTTTAAAAGTAAATGCTTACTACCAAAATTTTGAATAATTTGCGAAAATTTTTGCAAAAATCTTTCATTTTTATAACTTTTCAAGTGATTATTTCGAGTTATTTCAATTAATTCATAGTTATTTCGAGCTTTTCATGGATTTAAACAATAGATACATAAATAATCTTGCAAAAAAGTTGAAAATTTCTTTAATTTAAAGGTATAAATGTGCAAAAAAATGCTCAAAAATTGTGGAATTGTGCAAAAAATTCTGATCGCGCGCAGGATTGAACTGCGGGCCTTCTGCGTACTCATGCTATAATGCTTGTAAAGCAGATGTGATAACCACTACACCACGCGACCCGATTACTTTGAACACATTTGACTAGTCTATTTATTCTAGAATCGAAAACCCAAACTATACTTGCAATTTTTATGACCTAAATGTATCTTCACCTTCAAAATTAGCAAACATGATTAGATTTTGCCATATTTTCTGTGAATAATGTATACAGAATGCTTTTTAAGTAAACCTAAGCTGACTTATAGCTTAGATTTTAGATACTTATAGTACCTCTGAAACCTAATGAACAATTCATTTAAAATTATAGATATTGAAATTTTGAGCTCTAAATTAAACAATTTGTGAGCCTAATTTAAATGGAAATGTGTTGGACCGAAGGGCCAACACATTTGATATTCTGGTACTTCCATCAAAAAAATAGAAAAAGTTCTATAAAATTCATATAAAGTTCATATAAAATTTGAAAAAAAATCGAGAATTTAGCAAAAAAGGTTTTAAAAGATCCTAAAAAAATCCTCAAATTATTAAGAATTTACGAGTTTTTTTAGAAATTTTTTAAGGAAATCCAGTTAAGTAAGCATCGAGCTTCCTTTATAAAATGATTTTGACAAAAAAATTTGAAAAAGTTTAATTTGAGGATAAATTGAGAATTAGGAAAAGAAATTTTGTTAGGCCCTAAAAAGTCTTCAAAATATTCAGATTTTTCGATTATTTTGTAAAATTTTTGACGAAATTGCTCAAGTAAGCATATAGCTTCCTTAAGTATAAGCGATTTGGCCAAAAAATACTCGAAAAATGTATAAAAATAAAGAATCTAAGCAAAAAAATCAACTTTTCGGCAAAAATAAAAGTTTAGCAGGGGGTGGTATCGATCCACCGACCTTCGGGTGTCCCCAAAACACTTGAATATGGGCCCGACACGCTAGCCACTGCGCCACCCTGCTCTCTAATTTTTACAAGAAGAAGAAACATAATAATGTTTTTGGTACAAGTTCCAAGTTCCAAGGTCCAGAGATACATTAAAGGTGTTTTTAAATGACAGTACCTACTTTGAACGCGTATAACTCGAAAACCATCAGCCCGATTTCCATGATCTACATGTCATTCGATAGAGGTTGAACAAACTTAGATATTACATATTACATGTCAAAATCCAATTATTCTAATTACTGCGCTAGAATTATTTTAAGAAAAATAGCTTTTTTTCAAATATGTCGCCAAAAATATAGTGATTTGAGTTTTTAAATTATAAAAGCCTAGTATATCATAAAGTTTAATAATTTTGTAACATTTTGACACCAAATAAAGGTTTCTATCTTATCAATTTCAAAAGTTAGAGCATTTTGAAAAAGTATCTTTTTTGAAAATTCAAATCCAAGCATTTTAATCTTGAGTCAAGAAATTGTTAAAAAAGATATTAAAATATATAAAAACTGCGGATAAAATTTAAAATTATCTTAACTAAAATATTTAATGGGCTCGTCAATTTAAAGTAAAATTTTCCAAATTATAACAAAAAAATTTGACAATTTTGAAAATTTTTTGCTTCAAAATTTGAACAATTTTTATGTTTTTTGTAAAAATTATGTTTAAGGTACAAAAGCTGATTTCATTAAACTTTATTTCATGGAAATTTGTCCATTAGAATCTGAATAATCTCAAATTTAAAAAAAATTCAAAACTTTACAAAATTTTGAACATTTTTCAGGAACATTTTTAGGCATTGATTTCATGAAAATACGTTGGATAAAAGCTGAGAATTATTATTTTCAATAAAATTTGAAAAAAAAAAATTTCAATTTTTGTGAGAATTCATAATTTTTAAAATTCTTTTAAATTAGTATTTGAGTAGTAAATACGCTAATCATTTTGAATGAACTTGATTTCATTAAAATATCTCAATTGGAAGTCGAGTAAAGTCAAATTGAAATATTTTCAAATTTTTTTTTCATTTAAAATTTTTTTGTATAAAGTGTTTAAAAGTGATTTTTAAACACTTCTATTAATTTTTTGTTAAAATTTTAAAATTTTCAGTTTCTTGACACAAGAAATTCAAGGCCTTGAATGCAAATGCTTGAGTCAAGCCTTAATAAAGGAGGGTCAATTTCTTGATCTAAGGCATCAAAATTTTGATTTTTTTTTCAAAATTTATTTTTACTAATAAAATACTGAAAAATGTTGATATAATTATCAATATTTCAAAGGTTTCTGCAAAAAATATTTTTTGCTTGACTCTAGATGTGTCTATGGCATGGGACCTATGCTTGAGACAAGAAAGTCAATTGATGTATTGATTGCGATATCTATTCATCACTATTTTGGTTGAATTTGCCCCTTTTTGTATATCTTTACCCAAGTATGAAATTAACCTAAAAATTGTTTAAAATTTAAAATCCTGGCCTAATATAAAGTTAACTAAAAATATTTTTTTTGAGAATATCTAGATATTCTCATTCTTGCGTCTATTTTGGTTGAATTTGCCACTTTTTTTGGTATATCTTTACCCATATATGAAGTTAATCAAAAATATTTTTAATTTACTTTAGGTTAGGTCAGGATTTTAAATTTTAAGCAACATTAGGTTAATTTTATATAGTGGTCAATTTAGATCGCAAATATACGGGTAAATTCAACCAAAAATAGATAAAAATAAAAATTTATATTTTAATGAAAATGCGCAGACAGACATACAGACAGACATAACATACACACTTTTAAATAAAATATCGAATTAAGTTTAATCTTACCCCTCTTTTGGTTGAATTTGACCCTATATATTCGATCTAAATTGACCCCTATATTAAATTAACCTAATGTTGCTTAAAATTTAAAATCCTGACCTAACCTAAAGTAAACTAAAAATATTTTGGATTAGTTTCATATACGTGGGTAAAGATATACCAAAAAAAGTGGCAAATTCAACCAAAATAGGCATGAATGAGAATAATAACTAAGATATTCTCAAACAAAATATTTTTAGTTTACTTTAGATCAGGACTTTTTTATTTTTAAACAATTTTGGGTTAATTTCAAACGGAAATATCTAGATATATTCTCAAACAAATTTCAACTTACCGCTCAGATTTAATCTCGCCCTTATTTTGGTTGAATTTGCCTCTATTTTTTCTGGTTATGTATGAAATTAAATTAACTCAAATTTTTTTCAAATCCTAACCTAAACTAATAAAATTTTGGGTTAATTTCATATAGGGGTCAATTTAGATCGAAAATATAGTGGTAATTTCAAAAAAATGGGGGTGAGATTAAATCTGAGTGGTAAGCAAGCGATATAGTTCGGATACTTTTTAGTTTTTTAATATCTTATTTTCGAATGAAAAAATTGTTTTATTTTGAGTTGAAATTTATTTGAGAATATCTATCTAGATTTCAAAAATTATGAATTTTAAAATTTTGGAATTTTTAGACCTGTCGAAATTGAAAATTCCCATTTGATTTAACATGGAAATTTTCTGAAATTTTTCAACTTACTTAATTATTTACAACTAGGTAATTGTAATAAGTAATAAGTTATTTATGACATATCCTTTCTTAAACACAAATCCTAAAAACTCAAACGCCCCTCAGAAACACGCACAAAATGGTAAAAATTTGCAAATTTTTCCTCAATTTTATCCGCAAGCAAAAATATACAATTAAAAAGAGTCATTTATTTAACAGGGTGTAGATAGGTTCTATATTTTACATTTCAAAATAACAAAAATTTTTTAAAATTTGGTATCTCATAAATAAATACCTATGTAGGTATAAAATATTCAGTTTAGATATTTTGTGAGTTTTAAATATGTAAAATTCTTTAAATAAAATTGAGCTAAATTTTAATGGCTCCTATTTAATCTCATCCATATTTTGGCCGAATTTACCAATTTATTTTTGGTCTAACTCTGCCCCTTGCATGCGTATAAAATTAACAAAAAAAAAATTAAAAATCCTAGCCAAACCTAACCAAAACTAAATTAAATTAAGAATTAATTTCATACAGGGATAAAGTTAGAAAAAAACCAAATTCAACCAAAATAGGGATAAGATTAAACACAATTTCATTTTTAAATGTAAAATAAAATTTTCAAAATTACTTTTGAAATGATTTTTAGAAAAATTTTCAGTCTGAAATTTCAATGTGTTTTTAACCAGGTAGAAATAAGGGGAAAATTAGCTTTAAATTGAGTTTTGTAAGTGTCTTGAGTTAAGACACCAAAAATGTCCGTCCGTCAAAAATGTCCAAAAATGTCCGGAAGGTAAACATTCAAGGGCCCTTCAGAAAATCTCAATGGATTCGATTGCAAAAATTTGCAAATTTTTCAACAATTTCATTTCAAATCTAATCACTCTACTAATAAACAGAAGATTTCCTATCAGATTTTGCATTCAGTTTGTTCTGCTCTGGATCTGCTCTGGACAATTCAAGCAATGCAATGCAAATGTTATCTTTATGGTAAAAGTAGGGAACTTTCTCAAAATGGGACTCGCTACCCCACCTTACTTTGAAACCTCCATTCTGCTGACCTGAAATAAACTGACTGGAGAAAGTGAACAGATCAATCGATACAAAAAAAGTCAAAATAACTACCCCAAAATAATGGCAGGTCAACAAAATAAAATTTTTTCTGAAACTCCTCCAGAATTCTCTCCAGCTCATTCCAACAATACCACAAATGGACCTTCGACCAACACCAATGGCAAATTCAGGTTAGTTAAAATTGCAATGATAAATTCTCAAAAATCATAATAAAGGACTTTCTCCATTATAATCATATGGTACTTTCTCCTAGCGAGCTAAAACCTATCCCTTTTTCTAATTTCTAACCTAACCTAACTAGGTCAAATTAGGTCTTTTGACCTTAAATTTCATTAAAAGTATATTAAATATAGTCCCTATACTAACTCAGGGTACTTTGTAAGATTTATGAGGTTTACTTTTTGAAAAAATATCAAAAAAGGGCTATGCCCTCATTTCAATTTTTATAAAGAATTTTTTAGAATTTTTATTTTAAAGGAATTTGATTTTTTTCTGTTTTATGACAGTAATGGTGAATTTACAACAATGATTGAAGAAAGGGATGGAAGAAGTGGTGGAAGTGGTGGTAATGGTCCAAATTCAAAAGTTACAACTACAACGAACAATTCTACTAACTCGACGTCAGTTTTATCTCCTTCGCCTCAACGAATTGTAATAAGTTGTGGCGGTGGTGATAGTGGTGGAGGTGGTGTTACAAATATTGAATTAAATTCGCCGATTGAAGGTGTTGAAGATGGTGGTTTTGAGAGACTTGTCCCTCGAAAAACTTCAGTCGAGACGCAGACTATGACAGATGATTCCTATTATCAAAAAAAAATTACACCAAGAGTCCCTAAAAGTAATAATCTATATATTTTATGGTTTATTCTTTCATGACAGCTCCGAAAAACCTAATTTTGGGTTCAATTTATATACCTACACTACGTTCTACATTCATATTGACTTTGTAAATTGAGCCCTTTTGGGTTTCAATTTCAGATTACTCGAGTTGAATTGAAAGAATGGAATTAAGTATTAAGACCAAAAATCATAAAATCTAACCTAAGTTTACTTACTATATTTTCTACTTTTCTCTTAGGATGCAAGATTGCAGTTTATTTAGCAACTGGAACAGCTATAGGTAGAATTAAAATGATCTCTATTTATTTCAATTTAAAGGCAATTGAATTTATCCTAAAAAATGTAAAATTTTAGTCCTAGAACCAGATAAGGGAAATGCCGTGACCTGTAAAGAATTGTTGCAAACTATTATTGAAAGTGAGGAATTAGCTCTACCACCTTATGCAGGTAAATCTTACATAAAATCTTTTAATAATTAAAAGTCTTTTTCATAGTATCTGTATCTGTTCGATTTACTATAATTATTGGTAATATAATTAACAGGAGAAGTATTTTCATTATGGATGGCATCTTCTTTTCTTGGTATGATGAACATTTTTTTTTAAATACAAATATTTTAGATTTTTAGACAGTCTTTTTTTCAATTTTTTCCTAATTATCCAACTTTCTTTTCTTATACAGAGGTCCAATTAAAACCTAATCAACAACCATTGGGTGTACGCAAGACTTGGAAAAGACTCTTACATAATTACAGCTCTGCATCATTATTAGAAGCTGAGGCAGATGATCCGCGTTTATGTTTAAGAAGATCAATATTTTTAACGAAAAGAGAAGAAATGCAAATAAAAGATGGGAAAATATTTGAATTACTTTATTCAGAAGCTAGACATAATATATTAAGTGGAAGATATCCTTGCGAGGTCGAAGATTATACAATTCTTGGGTCTTTACAAGCTGGTATTGAAATGGGTTCATTTAATCCTGAGATTCATACTATAGAATTCTTTAGGTAAAAATAATATTGTCTCTTGTGTTTGGAAATTAGATCACATTATAAATTTAATTTTTCTCTTTTTATAGACAAAATCAAAGACAATTTTTACCAGAACACGTTTGTGAAGCCACTTGGATTCCATCATTTATATTAGGAAAAAGAAAAAATTCACCATCAACTTTATTACAAGAGAATTTTCGTAGGATCCCTCCTTCTACACCATCAAGAAAATTAGTACGGAAATATCTTGAACTTTGTTGGTCTCTACCTTATTATGGGTAAGAATAAACACAAAATATCCTCTTTTTCAAATCATAAGATATATTTTAAAAAATGTAGTTCTGCAATGTTTCATGGACAAGTTGAAAGACCTGGTAAATATTGATATTTGTGAACATTTTATAATTTACGATCGATCTAAGCAAAGCAATTTACGATTTAAGTTAACAATATTTTTAAAATATTCCAGCTAAAGGTCTTTTATCATTTTTGGACCACCCGGATAATTTTGTTCTTATTGCCATAAACAGTCACAGCCTTCATATTATTGACTATTTTAGAAACGTAAGTAAAACAATTTAATATATCAAATTCAATGAAACAAGTAAGTAACCATTTTATACTTTTTTTAACAGAGAATATTAATGGGTGCACGATTTGAAACATTTAAAGTTGAACTTGCTTTTCCAGCCAATGATTCAAATCCCAATTGTTTTCCTTGTGTATTTTTGCAATTTACTGAAGCAGATATAAATAGGCATAGTAAATTATTACAAATCTTTTCTAAACAAGCTCCATTAATGGTAAGATAAGAGATTAATTTTCTGATTTTCAAAATAAGTACCCTACTTACCTACTTATTTACTAGGTAATAAATATTTTTTATTATTCCTGTAGGACGCCTTAATAACTCGATTCCATCGATCAAGAACTAGAAATATTAGTCAAAATCAAATGAATTCAATCGATGAAGTTGATAATCAAGATGGTCAAATAGAGCCTGAATTTGATTCAGACTTTTTAATGTCTTTGAAAACTGTTACTCAGATGGGAGATGAAACTTCCTGTTTATCCAATAAATTAGGAGAACTTAATCTGGCTACTTTAGATGAGAATTATTGTGGAGTTGGTGGAGGTAGTTGGGCATTCAGTCAGTGAAAAATTACAATAAATAGGATTCGTTCTCTTCTCGTGTAAGCATTAACATTAATCTTAGTCATTGCGTTATTTATAATATAATTACTAAAATAAAAATACAGATAGATTCTATCTGCTATCTACGTCTACAACTTCACTTCTACTTCTACACTACGAGTACGAGGTAAGACTAGCACTTAAGTATACACTTAATAAAATGCTTATGAATTCTGTATATATCTATCACTTAATTTTAACATAAGAAACGAAACGACTTCGATTTCGATACGCAATATATTTAAACTCTACTAAATTAGTTTTTGATGAGCAAACTTTGTTTATTTTTACTTAATTTTCAAAGACTTTTATAATTTTTAGAGATCTCATGATTTGTGTTCAAGTTTACAGTCTTTAAAATTAAATACTTCAGATACTTAAATAATTATTTTACTTTTTAACTTTTAATACTGTTTTAAAAATTCCACTACATAGATACCTATACATAATATAAATCATTATTGTAGTACCTAGTTGATAAAAAAATTATTTAAAAAATAAATGAAAAAATGTATAAAATGCAAGTTGTAGGAAAACATTACATAATCTCACCGATTAAAAAACATTGTTAAATTATATCTAAATCATATAAACACATTAATTTGTTGTCTATAAAATCAAATATTGTTTTAAAATAGATTATTACTATTTGTTTCTATATTTGACTCCTTTGAAAGAATATGGAATTTGATAAATAAAAGAATCAATTAAATCAATTGTATCACCTAACGATGATTGCTCTGCTTTCATTCGCATATTGACACAAAATGTTTTCGTTCTTTTGTTAACAGTAGTGACTTTAGAAAATGACATTTTTTCTTGATATGATAATTCTAAATCGGCAGAATTAACGAGCTCTTGACTTGTAATAATAAACACATTTGTCCGAGTAGGTCTCAATTGTTTCTCTGAAAAATCCATATAATCCCCTGATAAAATTATACTCCTGAAATACAAGTAAAAGTCCATGGTTAAATATTTTTCCTATACAAATTAAATTACAGAAAGCGACAAAGTTTATTATATTCGAACACTCACTTTAAGTTATTTCTTATCAGCAAATTAATATTCTTAACTTTTTCAGTATCTGCTTTCGGATCCTGTTCATTGCAATTGCTATTCATGTTCAGTAAATTAGATTGAATATCAAAAATAATTCTTTCTTTCGGATTATATACCGACGAGCCAAACAGGATCATAATTGCTTTTAAATACTTCAATTCACTGCAGACATTTAATCCAATTATAATGTTCTTTACTTTCTAAAAAAGAAAAAAAATTAGATAGATAGATACCTACCTCTTATTTTTATATGTACCCAGTACCCTATAATAATAATGCAAGCAAAAAGCAAACACTACCTATTCTATTACCTACCTGTAATATTACATCGCAGTTTTGCAAAACATGATCTTCAGAATCTTCCAAAATCTTGAGCTTCTTTTCGCGTATCTTGGTCAAGTTCAACTGTCGTCTCTGTTCTCTCTAAAAAAATAAAGGTCAAGATCAAAAACTAAAATAAACTTAAAATATAAACCTAAATAAAACGGCTCCTTTTTTCTTTTTAATGATTTTGGCATCTTATGACATGATATCTTACCACTTACCGTAAAACGGATCCTTTCAACAGGATTTTCAAGTTCTTCCAATTTGACCATCTCATCATCCTGCTGAGTTCCACCAACTAGTAGTTTCAAGTTTAAATGAGATTTTGACGATTCTTGCTCTTGCCGTCGTTGTAGCTTTTGACTTTGAAGTAAATCATAAGGCACAGACATTTGACCCCGTTGGAATAAGAACAATTTAATACATGATTCAATTATAGGGTAGAATTCTACATGTGTCAGCTGCTCATTAAATATGTCCACTTTAAAGTCCATAGTGTACCTATAATAATTTTTAAAAAACCTTTAAAAAACCCATTCAAAAAGTCAGTAAAATAAAAGTATAAAGACAGAAATAAATATATAAGGTGTTAGTTAGTTAGAAAAATACAAAATGCCTTCTTTAGTAGTCCTAGTTTAGTTCTAATAATTTCTTATTCTAGAGTAAATACATACTAGCCTAGTAAGAATACGGAATAAGGCCTGAAGCTGGTTTTCAGAGCTGAATAAAATAAGAATCTTATAATTTAGCCTCTTATAATATAATTTTTAATTTTTTTGAGAGATTTTAATTTAAATTTTTTTTAAATCATTACCTTTAGTAGCTAAAAGATTAATAAAAGAGTAAATACCTGGAAATTCGGCCAAAAGGAGGTTTTTCAGAGCTGACTTTGTGAAATATACACCCTATTTTAATTTTAACTATTATAGGTTTAATTTTTAAAAAATTTTGTTTTGCGTTATCGTTTAAGTTTGCTCTTTAAATTTTTTAAATCCATTTGAACTAAAAGGCTGCCCATTCCCGAACTATTCAAATTCCAACGAATGAAATTGTACAAAAAATAAATTTCGTAACAGTACACTACATACAGCACAGTGTACAAGTACAGTACATACGATAGATACGATACGATAATATTCAATTCAACTCAAAATTATCTAAAAGAAAAGAATTTCGTAAAATTTCTTGTAATATTGTGGTGGAATTTCAGATCCTTTTTGACACGATTTCCAGCCCTTTTTGTTTACTTGTTATATACTGGTAGAATGCATCAATTTGAAGACCATTCTTGAGGAATTTGGAGTCGAAGATTATTGAAATTTTGGAGAGAAAGTAAATTCTTTTGTCATTCATTCATTAGGTATATTATCTAATTCTTGTACTTGCTTGTATTGTGTCTAACCCATATTTTTTGTCATTGACATTTGACATTTGACATTTGACATTGACATAAACAAACATAAAATTGCATTAATTTAATTTATTATTTATTCTAGATTACTTGATAGAACTTGATAGGATCTCTAAATTGGGTAAGATATAATTAAAAATCACTAATTGTAATTGTAAATGTCTAAAAAAAATTAACTAGCTAGCAGCTAGGTATAATTATTAAAATTTTGTAATTCATTTATTTTATTGTGCTTTTTTTTTTATTAAAGATGGGCCTGGGCCTTGCTGCTTAAGCTAGCCTTATTTATCTGATCTGGAATTTTTGACAAAGCAAAGGCGTGTAGGTAAGTTACAAATTAGGCAATTATTTCTTAATTTTAAAGTTGCTACACTACATACCTTAACCTTCCTATTAGATTAGGTACTTCATATTTCATATGCTCATTTCTAATTTAATTGAGATACCTAACTAATAATAATGTAAAGTAATGATGAGTGAGTGCTAGTGCTAGTATAGTGCTGTGTTGAGTGATGAGGTTTATTTGATTTAGATAGCTGGAGAGGGTAGTTAGTTAAAGTAAAGGTATAGTAAAAATATCTAGAAGGCATAGTTTCTTTTATTTTATTCGATGACTAATTCTTTATTCAGAAACACATCTCAATTTCTTAATTAATAATGCAATGGTACGTACATAATAATATTTGTACAATTTGTACCCACCATAGCTATGCATGGTACAGGAACTAGGTACTTGCTGATGCTATGTACCTTAATAAAAGTTCTATGTAAATACATAGTAATTGTAATTTAATTTGTTCTAACAAAAACTATTTACCTACATAGGTAAGTTTTTCTCTAGGCTAAATGCTAAATGCTTATGATATGATATTATGTTTAATTTTTAATTAATAATTAAGCATGAGTAGAGAGTAGAGACTTAAAAGTTTTTAGTCAAAGCTTATTGTATATCTAATATCTATACTTATCCTGCTTGGTTGACGGTTGATCTAAAATATTTCAATCATTTTATCAGTATGTATTTTAAATTTTAACCAAGTTATATTTTGTACTAATATTAATAAGTAGGTAGCTACTATCACTATCAAAACAATAAAATTAAAATACGTACGTACAAGATACCTAGTAGATATAGTCTGTATTAGATAAGAGAACGTATTTTGTGTATTTCATTTGTCATTTACCTAAATCTTATAATTTGAGGAATGTAGATGTAGGGTGGTTATTTTATATAGCGTAGCGTAACTGAATTTTAGTTGCATTAAATAACTATTTATTAATTTATTATTGTCAATTTTTTTAAATTAAAAATTAACTTTTTATTCAGTCAATTATGGATCAACCTGGAGAAGTTACTGGACAATTGAAGAGGCTGGAGGGGGATTTTATTGAGGAAATTAACTTGCGTGGAAATATGGTAAAAAAATTAAATTTAAACAAATAGGTAGGTACGAGACGAGTACATAATTTAAAATAACAAAATTGTATTATTTTTAAAAATGTAGGTCACAATTGGAAGAGGAATGAATAATAATTGTATATGGGATAGTCTGCAAATATCAAGACAACATTGTTCATTAGAATTTAACAATGGATCTTGGCATTTAAGAAATACAGTAATCATTTTATTTTTAATAAATGAATGAATGGCATACTTATTTTTTTTATTCTTTTTTTTAAATAATTTAGAGTACTAATGGAATTTTATTAAATGGAAGGGTAAGTCTAATAAATATTTTGTAATTAGTATTATTAGTAAGTAAAAAGTTGTTATTGATATAATATTTATTTTATTTTATTTTATTTTTTAGCCCATAGCCAAAAATTGCTTAATTAGATTGAATAATCTCGAAGTTATTGACTTTATCCCTACTGGAACGATTAAATATCGCTTCATAGATGTTCATAGAAATCAACAGAGTAGTAGTAGTTCCGAAATGCCTTCTTCATCGACACTAGCTAATAATAATTTAGTTAATAATAACTCACCAGAACCAATGATAATTAATGACAATGATGATAGTAACGGGAGTGAATCACTTTTAAGTATCGGCTCAGGCTCTGATCATTTTGATAGTAGTATAATCGAAGTTTCTTCAAATCTTAAATCTGAAATTTCTAAAAGAAAGAAGAAAAATCCGTAAGTTCAATAATTTTTAATTTATTTTATTGCCTTTACATTTTACAATAATTCTGAGAATTAATTTTTTTAAACTCTGAATTGATAGGATTATAAATCTTAACTTGAAAAAGACTAGGTTAAAAGATGATGATGACGATGAATTGCCTGATTTAGACGACTTTGATATTGAAAAACGAAAAGCAAAACGCAATGTACTTGATGTACAAGAAACCAGTCAAAGTTTGTTAACTAATGAGGATGAAGAAATGGACATTCATGTTAAATCTAATTCTCAAGGAAAGAAAAGTAATGAGTTTTCAAGTGAAATCAAAATGAATCAGTGTAATAATGATAATAACGTGAAAGAATTTTTGAAGGAAGATTTCAATGATGTTAAAGCTCTAAAATTGAAAGTGCAAGAATTGGCAGCGAAAAATCAAGTGTTACAAGTTGAAAAGCAATTGTTAACCTCAACAAAAAATATTGAACAAGAAGAAACTAAAAGAACTATTCGTGAATTAAAAGATGAAGTTGCTCAAACAAAAGATCGTACAAATATGAACATATTGGGACTATTGGAACAAGAGTTTAACTGTACAATCTGTAGTGAATTATTTGTTGATGTGAGTTAATTAAGTAAATTATTTAAATACATACCTACATTTTTTTCATATTTTTTTTTTTTTACTATAGGCGACTGTTATCAATTGTGGTCACACTTTTTGTACATTTTGCGTAAGTGCTTGTCATCTTATTTTTGTTTAATACGAAGAAAATATTAATTCCTCTCTTTGCTAATAGATTCATCAGTGGATTAAAAAGAAACCAGAATGTCCAGTCTGCAGAGCTGAAGTGATTCATTATCCCCGGCATAATGCTTTAGATAATCTCATTCAAAATGTGTATGCACTAATGCCAGAGGATATGAAAGAGAAGCGGAATGAAGTTATACAAGAAAGGGCCGAGTACATTCAGTCAGTAAAAGCAGAGGAAAAGGCTGCAGCCGCTGCCCAAGCTCAAGCAAGAAACAATATGGGTGGTGGTCCAGGTGGTAAGTTGTATTATAAATAGATAATCTAAATTATTTTAAACTATACTATTAATACTAGGTGTACATCTAATTTTAGGAAGGAGAAGACCAATGGAAATTCCTTTTGATGAGATTTTAGCAGGATTAGATTTTATGAATTATGCTGATTTAGAAATTTTTAATTCTCCATCACCACCGCAAGCTGCAGGAAGACGCGGTAGAATGACAGCACGTAGAGGTGCTGCAAGAGGTGTTTTTAGGCAAGTACCACTACCACAACCACCTCAAGTTCAACCCCAACCTCCACCCCCGCCTCAACCACCAAGGACAAGATCAAGGTAAATATATTAAAATATTATTTTGATCCTCAGCTCAGCCCTCAATACAAACTTCAGATTTTTTAAACTTTATCTTTAATCTTTAGTCACTCACTATAAGATTTATCTAAACAAATTGAAATTCAATAGCATGTAGGACCTTTTCTACTTGCTTCCGATTGTCCGATCCGATCTTATGACTTATTGCCTAACCTAGCTAACCTACAGGTTAGGTTAGGTTAGGTCTAGTCTTTAAAAAAATCATATATCTGAGTGTTTTATAAAAGATAGAGACAAATAGGTAATATTTACTAATATTCTTCGACACATTCCTACCAACTCATTTACCTATATTGATCATTTAGTAATTTTTTTCTCATTTATTATTTAAAATAGAGGAACTAGAGCTAGAGCTGTACAACTTATGAATATACCCCCGCCAGCACAGCCTCCACCACCACCAGCCGTACCAGCTCAACGTAACCGTGTACCTATTGGAAATGACAATTTTTCTTTTCAAGGTGAGTTTATAATTATTAAGGAGTAGTAGTACTTTTTATTAAGGAGTTAGATAATTATAATAGCACATATTTTTAACTTTAGTTTTATTCCACATCTTTTTTAAAACATTTTTTATGTTTTTTTGTAGATATATTATTGGAAAGTCTTCGACAAGCTTCAACACATGTTTTTGGAGGACTCACAAATCAGGTTCGCGAGAACAATAATAATAATAATACAAATTATAATAATGAATTAAGTGAAGAATCGATTTTGAACAATATTAATATTTTTGATGATACTGTTGATGTTGATAGTGATTAGACCTGCGACCTGACGCCATTTTTGACAACCTGGACCTGAACAGGTCAACCTGACGTCAGTTCAGGTCAAAAACCCAGTTAGCTTCAACCTGACTTGATATTTGTCAGGTT
>JAQIXA010002029.1:0-20175 GCA_034699045.1 Nanhermannia cf. coronata Gr-Ori-00579 | reverse complement strand
ATTTCATTTTTATGCAATTTGCTGAGAAGGGTGATATGTTGGTAAAGTCCAAATTTTTATTTATCAAAATAAATCAAATTTTTAATTAAACCTATTCATACAGGATTTTATCAAAGCTAAAGGTGGTCTCAAGGAAGACTTGGCAAGGATTTGGTATTACAATACAAGTCTCAATATTTGAATAATTCATGAGAAATAATTATTATTATTGATTTTGTGTAGGTTCTCTCAAATCATAAAAGGTTCAGTAAGATATTTTAAAAAATGGTTAAAAATTTGACTCTTATGAATTTTAGGTATGCGTTATATGCATAGTCTCAACATTTGTCATCGAGGTAAATGCTAAAATACAAACTTGTATAATATGTACCCTAAATAGATTCAGTAGAATAATAAAAGGGCCCCTACCTATCAATTTTCAATTTACCTAATTCGAATTCGTTTACCTTTTCAAGATTTAAAATGTGAAAATCTTCTTCTGAATGCTGGATTTACCGTCAAAATCTCGGATTTTGGATTTGCAAGAAAATTTGTTGCGGGGAAAGATCCTATGTCTAAATCATTTTGTGGAACTATGAGTATGTATACTTTGATTTAATTTAACAATTCAGTTAATTATTAATTCTGCGAGCAAAGCGTTGAGTTTTTGTGGCTTCAATATATCACAGATCTTTGTATTTCCTATGGGGATACTTGAAATATTTTGTCCAACTAGACCCTCTAATCGTAAGTTCTAAGGATCCTTCATGGCACTATTTGATTAAAATCAGTCCAATAGTTTTCGAGTATCTTCTCGATAGTCAAAACGACGGACTAATCTTAAGTTCAAAGTTGATTACCTAGTTTAAGTGCTCGCTCGCTCAAAAATAAAATCTAGAATTAAATCAACTTATTTATATGGTATTACTTATAATTTATCTTTTTAAGCTTACACTCCACCGGAAATCTTAAGGGGAAGGCCTTACAATCCGATCCAGGCTGATTTGTGGTCGATGGCGGTCATTCTTTACGTCATGGTCAACAAAACTCTCCCGTTTGACACGAAGTCAATGAAGAATATGTACATAAATCATAATCATATACCTACTATTGTTTATTAACTAATAAAGCAACTCTGGTTTTTGAGGGCTTTATTAAATGAAAAGACTAAAAATCTATCAATTTTTTCAAAAGGTACGAGTGTCAAATGACTCGAAATTGGAAGTTTCGTCCAAAGGTCAGAATTTATTTGTCTTCGATTTTACTTTAAAAATTTTTGGTTTCGGGGTTTTGAACAGATTGCTGAAACATTGTCCAAGGATTTTAAGCAGTTTTTGTATGGAGTTCTTGAACCAAACCCCCCGAAACGACCGACTACTCAAAATATGTGGAAGCATGCATGGATTCAAAATGTAAAACTATTTTTTTTATCTAGGGTACTTGATACCTTAATCTTAATTACTTAAACAAATTTCCTAATTGAATTTCATTTTCATTTATTATAGAAGAAAAATCCCGAGCTCAAAAAATGAATAAATATTCTACCAGCTTGAATCAGCTTCATAGAACTAGTTAATACTCGTAGTAGAGTTATTCTGATAGTACCCTACCCTACCCTACCCTACCTACAATACAATTACAATATACTGTACAGTAGCATATTATACATAAGTTTATAAGTAATAGTAAGGTATTAATCGTAAATATTATAACAGATCCGTTTCTTTAAAGTGAATCTATTGAATATTGGAATCTAATCCAAATATAAGGTATAATGTCTAAAGTATAATATAAGGTAAAAGGTATAAGTATAAGGATTTTATACGATATTTTCCTTTTTATAAAATTTAGGTATTAATCTTTTCTTTGAATAAAAAAATTAGAATAATATGTACCCTATAATGTATAGGCATGTAAAATGGTTAAAAAAGTAAATTCGAAACTCATAATAATGATAATAGTCTTTTATAGGTAAAATGCAAGCAAATTATGGATGTACAGATTACAAGTGCATGTATAGTGTATGCACAAACAAGTAAATTATAGTAGGGTACCCTAATGACAAAGAGCAAGATTTCAATAAAAAAAATTTATAACCTTCGTTACTGTATTTGTAAATATTTGACTACAAAAATAATAAAAATTTAAAGTACATTTTTGAATAATTTTGTTTTTGTCAGACCAAATTTTTTAACTCCCAACTTGCAGATAATTAATCTAAAAAAGAATTTTAATGGCAAAAATGTTTTGTCAAATTGAATTTTGTCAAGATTCAAACTAAATTAAGTAATTGTGGTACACCTTCACTGAAATAATTTAAGGAAAAGGGTTCAGTGGGTATACCAATTGGATAACATGGGGATCAAGAATATCTTCAAGAAGAAAGTTGGAACTGGAAATAAACAGGATGATAAAATTCTTCAAAGTCGAGGTTACACTTTGTCCAAAAAGCTTGGGGAAGGATCATATGGAAAGGTAATGAATATTAGGTCAATTTTTCGGTGAAGTTTGGTCATTTTCGATCAAATTATCTAGATAGGTCATTTTCGGTCTACGATTTTGTACCTACACAACTTAATACCTAAGTACTTATTAATCCTATATTTTAATCAATAGGTTTATCTGTGCATGTTCAAAAATCCAAAGGCGAAGAATGCAAAGCCAATAAAGGTAAGTCAAGTAATTATTAAAGTTATTAATAATTAAAATAATTTTAATTTTATAGTTGGCTTGTAAATTGGTTGATGGTGGTAAAGCACCCAAGAATTTTCTTCGCAAATTCTTTCCAAGAGAGCTGGAGGTAAATTAAAAATTTTAATAACGTTTAATATTACTCGTATTTACTCTGAAAAACTAAATTTTAAGGCTCGACTGTATGTACAGACAAATACAGATAGATATAAAATTGAATTCAAAAATCAGATTTTTGAGGGTAGCGTAGGTAGGATAGATAAGTAGGGTTATTAAATGAAAAAAACCCTAATATGAAATGAAATCTTCCATTTTTTGAAAAGGTTATGAGAACAGTTAATCATCCCAACTGTATTCGGATTCATTCAATTCTTCAAAGAAAACTTCGCTATTTCATTTTTATGCAATTTGCTGAGAAGGGTGATATGTTGGTAAAGTCCAAATTTTTATTTATCAAAATAAATCAAGTTCTTAATTTAACCCACCTATTCATACAGGATTTTATCAAAGCTCGAGGTGGTCTTAAAGAGGATTTGGCTAGGATTTGGTTCTCTCAAATCATTAAAGGTTCAGTAAGATATTTTAAAAAATGATTGAAAATTTGACTCGTATGAATTTTAGGTATGCGCTATATGCATAGCCTCAACATTTGTCATCGAGGTAAGTGTTTAAATACGTATGTATATACATAAGTATACGAATAATAAAAGGACACCTACCAATCAATTTACCTAATTCGAACTCTTTAAATCATTATACCTTTTCAAGATTTAAAATGTGAAAATCTTCTTTTAACTGCTGGATTTACCGTCAAAATCTCGGATTTTGGATTTGCAAGAAAATTTGTTGCTGGAAAAGATGCTATGTCTAAATCATTTTGTGGAACTATGAGTATACCTGGATTTAATTTAATTCTTTAGTTACTTTTTAATTGTGCGAGCAAAGCGTTGAGTTTTTTGTGGCTCCAGTAGATCACAGATCTTTGACTTTGTATTTCCTATTATGGGGATACTTGAAATTTTTGCCAAAATGGCGCAATTAGACCCTCAAAGGGTCCTTCATTTTACGACACATTTTATTAAAATCAGTCCAATAGTTTTGATGTCTTCGAGTATCTTCTTGACAGACAAAAGGACGAGCAAAGTTCAAAGTTGATTACCTAGTTTATGTGCTCGCTTTGCTCGCTCAAAAATTAAATCTAAAATTAAATTAACTTAAGTAATGGTTATGGTATTACATAGCTGGTACTAAACTAATTTATCTTTTTAAGCTTACACTCCACCGGAAATCTTGAGGGGAAAGCCCTACAACCCCATCCAGGCTGATTTGTGGTCGATGGCGGTCATTCTTTACGTCATGGTCAACAAATCTCTCCCGTAACCTAACCTAACCAAAACTATTATAACCTAACCTAACCATCCTATCCTATCCTATCCTATCTATAGGTTTGATACGAAGTCAATGAAGAAGATGTACGATTGTCAAATGACTAAAAATTGGAAATATCGTCCAAAGGTCAGTCAATCAATCACTTTATTTGTCTTTTACTTTAAAAATTTTTGGTTTCGGGATTTTGATTTTGAACAGATTGCTGAATCATTGTCCAAGGATTTTAAGCAGTTCTTATATGGAGTTCTTGAACCAAACCCACCGAAACGACCCACTACTCAAAATATGTGGAAACACGCATGGATTCAAAATGTAATGTTTTTTTTTTATCTAGTTGGTGTTGGTAGTTGGTACCTTAATCTGTACTTATTATTATTAAACAAATTTCCTAATTGAATTTCATTTTCATTTATTTAGAAGAAAAATCCTGAGCTCAAAAAATAAATATTCTACCAAGGTACATACTTCCGTCTATTTTTTTTATATATAATAAATGAGTCAATGAATAATCTTAAAACTGCCTAAATCTAAATCTGCAATTAAAATCTTCCTTAAACATGTACCTAATTTACAAAAATTGTCGGATTAAAATAAAAACCCATCCTATTTACCTTGAATCTTTATCTTGAACTTCCTAAATTCATTTCTCATCTTTAATTTAATTTAATTTTGTATTTTAATTATTTTGTACATTTTAGCTAAAAAGCACCGATATTAAGTCAATTAAAGTAAGTCAATTTAATTATCAATTTGATTTTGATTTGAGCGATTTTTCTCAAAATCTGAATCTGAAATCTCTATTTGCTCCAAGTATCGAAAGGTTTGTTAAAAAGGCGGCTATCCACTGAACAAAATCTAAACCAAAAAAATGAAAGTTTTTGATTTGAGAATTGAGTTGAGAATGAGAATGAGAATCTCAACTTGAGACTTGAGATCGAATATAGAAATAGAATATCATCTGATGAATGAATTTTTACAAAAAGTAAAAAACTAGAATTAGAATTGCAATTGCAATGCAATTTTACGAAATTGCCTATTGTATAATTATAATTATAACTAATTGTGGTGCAAAATCAGCTGTTTAAATACTAAAATTGGTTTGTGTAATTATCAGATCGTGTGTGAGTTTTAAATTTTAATGTGCTATTAATATTTTATTTTTATATTTTATGGTGGTGTATGTGTATAATTTTGTAATCAATTGCGAAGTAGAATAGAAAGAATATAATTTTAGTATAATACCTATAATGTAAATAGAATAGAATTATATTTTTATCACCATCAAGTTCAAGGTCCAAAGTTGAAGAACCATTCTTTTTAAGCCATTAGTCACCATTATATTCATTGAATTTCATTGTATTCTGAATTCTGGACATTTAAAAAGGTAATTTTTAATTAAAACTGGGCTACTGAATGCATAATTAATAAAATAACTATTGCGAATTTTATTTATTTATTTAATAAAATCCAGGGCTTGCTTCAGCTCTTAAAAACTAGAATTTTGTCTCAATTTCCAATTTCCAATTTTTTTACCTACCTACCTTATCTAATTACTATGTATTGTTGTTTATTTTTGAATAGATTTAAAACGTAGAAATGGAGGCTACTAGGGAAAGAGGAGAGAAGAAGAAAAAGCGTAAAAAGGTAACTTTTATTTAACTGATGTCATTTTGGCGAATTTATCATTTACTTATCTGATTTTTATTTTAGAAGCCTTTAGAAGTCAGTGTCAGTGCTGCTGAAATTGAGAGAGAATTTGTGGTGGTTGAAGAAGATTCTGTAGAAGTTGAAGATGAAATTGAAAGAGAAGCAATAAATGAAGATGTGGATGTACCTTCATCGAGTCAAGAAGTAACTGAAGAAAAGGTTATTGAGTCTAAAAGCGAAGTAAATGAAATACCCACTGAACCTGCTGCTGAAGAGCCCATTGAGATTTTGATGGAAACCTTGAACATAGAAGAGAAAGATAATTTAAAGAATGAAATTAAAGTTGATGTTGAATCTGAAGATAGTAAAACGAGTAGATTGAATTTGAGTTTGAGTGAACTGCCAGAAGAAACACTTGTTGTAAATGATAGTCTTGATTTTGATCCTTGTGAGGAAGCACTTCCAGTATCAGTGTTAGCAACGGCGCCAAGTACGGCTAATTTGGAAAGTGGTGATTTATACAGTCTACAATCAAAAGCTTCACTTGGTCAAATTGAACAAGAAAAAAAAGGTGGAACACTTTATCCTCACTTCATGTTGAAAGAAATTTCAGAATCAACAGAATCACCTATATCAAATACATTAATTAAGCAAGAAGTGTTGCATGTTCAAATTGAACCAATGAACTCGATTCAACTAAAAAATCTATACTCTAATTATCTTATTGAGAACGTAGTTGACAATATTGAACTATTTTGTGATACTCATATGCAAGCTTCCTATGAAGGTTTGGAGCTGTATGAACTTCTATCGAATTATTCAAGGTATTTTAAGTTAATTTATCATTTTTTAAATATGTACGTACAAGACATTTTATTATATTTTTAGTTTATTTTTAATCATTTTATTTTGTTTAGGGCATGCAATCAATTAGCAGCTTGTGAAAAATCTCTCGACTCACTTAAATTACAATGTGAAGAATATGAAAAGGAGATTTGGACATTAACAACAAAAGTTTTGACTAAATCTGCTCAATGTCTTGATAAAAATTCAATAACAATTACTCATCGAATTCATATTGCAAACTTTAACCAAAAAATTTATAGTCAATTAACGAAGAGGTTAAATGAAGTAAAGGATTTGATCAAAGATTCATTTTCATTATACGTGTATTCAATTCAGCTCAGCAAATCTCAAATTGAGCATTTCTTCTACAAAACTTTTAGTCATATAAATATTCAATGTGCAGATGTTCAAGGTTTTATATCCGAATATCCATATCAAGAATATTACAATAGTGCAAATTTACTACGAACTTGTATCTCGATATTGTTTAGCTTTATAAGAAAACCATGTACACTACCTGAATTTGTCAAAGATTGCCAAGATTGGATTAAGAAATCAGCATCTTTACTTTTAAGAATGGCTCACTTGAATGACCATTATTTCTTGCTCAATCACATACTTCGATGTCCACCTGGATCAATATCAAAATGGGCTTCTAGTTTGGTTCAAATTCCAGCAATACCTATTCCTGCAAATTTTAATGAATACTCGGGAACTTTTGGTCATATTAATCTGGATTATTCATTAAGCATACTATTCATAATTCTAAGGCCAATTTTAAAAAGAGAGGAATTTTTAACTCGGACTTATTATAAATCAATTGTTGAAAATGTTTCAAAAAATGAAACAAAAAATCAATGGGTTGTAATCGATTCCGACGGCGAGGATGAACCAGAAGATGTGACATTTTTTAAAGAAAGTGATCTTATCTCGTTACTCCAGCAAATTCCCTTTGAGGAGATATTTCAAAGAATTTTGTTCATTCTTAAAATCGATGGTCAATGTTTTTATGATATAAATTTCAACAATAATCATTCTATTTTAAAACTACTTGCCTTTTCAACTCAACTAGTCAATTTGCTTGGTTCTGGTTTTTCAACTTATTACACAGATCGGTATAATTAAACAAATATTTCTTTTTCTAATATTTATTCTATTTATATATTTCATATCTATTTTTTTTTTTGATTTTTTTTAGCTATAGAAGACTAGTCAAAATTATTGGAAGATTAATTCTACACATATCTCAATATTTAACAGAACACATCGAGAATTATATTTCACTTTCACATTCAGATGAGTCTAGAATTATGTTAAATCAAATTCAAGTTGAATATGACAGCTTTTTAATGAAATTATGTTCAACTTTGATTGAAGGGAAGAATATTGGAACTTTGCAATTGTAAGAAATTATAGTTATATAAAGATAATTAGTTGAAATGTTTTTTGATAATTGATATTTTCATTTTAGTCTTGCTAGTGTGCCATTTCACCTAATTTCTATTGAAAATTTATGGAAAATCTATGCTCATCTTACAAAATGGTATAAATCTAGCAGTGGGGAATGTTATGAAGATATTTCACTTGAACTTGAACATGAATTGATGAATATGAACGAGTCAGATGCCCTTTACTTGTTAACAGTTATGTCAAATATGTCGATAGCAAGAGGAAACATTGATACAAATTTTCATAAGACTATAATTATTCATCTTTTTCAAATCGGTTTCATATCAAAAATCACAAAGGATAAGTATTTTAAAACCTCAAAGGATCTTCTAGGGTCAATGTCAAGTCATTTTTCGTATCTTATATCAACATTGATTCACAGCATAAAGCAAAAAATGGATATCCTTGAAAAGGTATGGTAGTTGTAAAAATATTATTATAATTGATGTAATAGGAAAGGCAAATATAAGTAAATAATGATTTTATTATGTTTTGCATATTTTTTAGATGTCAATATTTCTTTTAAAAGAATTATCATTTGAAAATTGGATTCCTTCAGATGTCGATTTCTTATTATTGTCACACTGGCTTTTAGATTTCAATCCATATACCTTGGAAAATCAAGTTTCTCGATTCATTTTGCATTCAATTAATTGGGATTTTGATAAAAATAATCAACTATTTTTATCTCAAAAATACCATCATAAAGTAAGTACACAACTAATATTGATTATGATTATGGTCATTTTTATTAAATGTTAATGTCTTGTATTTTTTTCAGATTGCTCTATTAGTTTTAGAAGCCTCGATCAAATGGGATAAAAGTCAAAATATAATAAGTGAAAGTGTCAAACAAGTTTCTGAAATTGCTACACGATCAAATGATATGAATTTCTCCTCATGGACATGGGATATAATACTTCGTTTGCATTTACATGGATTCGATAAGTTTAATGGTGAAGAGTTCAGCTTTACAAAAATACTTAGGAATTTACCTACTTTTGAAAGTCATAGTGAAATGGAACATTTAAGAAAATCTCTGGAAGATAAAAACCCACTTGGTGCTTACATTGCTTTATTAGGTAACATTGGTTTATTGATTCAATAGTTTATTTTTTTTATATGTATTTTTATTTATAGTGCTTCCACTTGGTCATTCAATGCCTTTAATCTGCACAGCTGGATTTGAACATTTAGAATTTTTAATACAATCGTCAAAGTTTGAATCTGTGATACATGTTCTGTTTTATATTGTTCCAATATTCGCCGGCTCAAAGGAAGAATTAATCAAAAATGAAAAGTAATTTTCAATAGATTTATTTCTAGAATTGTTCATTTAATATTTTCAACATCATGATATTTACAGATTTCAGAATACTATAATTAACTTGCTAGCTGCTGACAAGACTTATATGGCAATCGCAAAAAATTTACTAGTTGACGAACCTGGAGTTTTGACAAAGTTGTTTGGTGAAATGATTCAATCGCAAATACATAATGTTAATAGGTAACCAATTTTATATTTACTGTTTGTTAATTTTTATATCTACCTAATTAATAATTTGATTGTTAATTTATATTTCAGATTTAATTTGACATCAGAAAGGAATATTATTCGCTTATGGACAGAATCATTTACAAGCTTAGAAAATTGGAATAAGGATTTTAATATTTTATATCTTTTGGATATATTAGCTCAATTTTCATTCTGCAATCCGGATTGTAATGAATATTTTATTACTCATTTTACATCACTTTATGCGGTAAGTCTTTTTGACTTCTGGCTTTTATTTATTGTGAATTGGAATTGGTTGTTAAATATATTTTTTCTATATTTTTTCTATATGTTTAGGAATTACCAACAACGCATAGTTCTGGAATAGCGTCTTATTTATTTAATTGGTCAACACCTTCGACTACATTTCTTTTGAATTTGTCCTACCCTAAAGTTCCATATTTTGCTTATTTTATTTATAAAATAGAAATGCAATTAGAAGATCATAAAGGGTTTTGGAAATCTCTAGTTAAAGACTGTTTACAAAATCCAAAATTATCACTTGATGCTTCAGTTAAAGTAAGTACATACAGATCATAGATAATAATTTTTATAATTCTAATTATTTCATTTTTAAATTATAGAAAGCAAGAAATACATCAAAATATTCTACCAGTACAAATTACTTATCAATATATCGGTTTGCTAGTCAAGCATTAGAATTACCATTTGATCATCCGCTTACATTATTATTTTGGCAAAAGTTTTTCTTAAGATACTTTCATAAAATTGATGGTAGTAGTGGAAATGAAAGATTTTTTGAGGGCTTGATCAATTACAACTTTTACAAAAAATTAATTGCCAGAATTAATGAATCATTGGAGTTTTATCGTCTTAAACTAATAAGTATTGAAAATGAATCAAATGAAAGTGCAAGAAAGAATATAGCTGAAAATCCACAATGGCTGATTGGTCAAATCCATAATAAAATTAAGTAATGAATCCATTTTATTAATTTATTTAGCTTCACTGTCACTATCATTTCGTTAATTATGATTTCTAATTAAAACTTTTTTGTATAGAATATTGAATTCTTATTTACTCTGGATTTCTGAATCTCGGCTTCATTCACCAACTTTATACTTAACTTCTTTACCAGCACAATATTCACCAAATCGATTATTAAGTTTAATTGAGGGTGATACGACCGAATGGAGCGACCTTTTTGATGTTGAAGAAATTGAAGCTATTCAAAAAGATAATTCAAAATCCTACTTGGCGTTTATTAAAAGAGAAATATGGTTTGAAGGCCCGAAAAGATCAAAAAGTTACCGCACGTTAAATAATGGCAATACATCAGAGCACCGAATTTCTGAAATAATAAGTAGATTTAGTTCTTATGATAAACCACTTCCACCTCCAAGACTTCCAAATTTTATTCAAGTCATTCCATTACCAAATTTAACTATGTACAATGATATACAAACGATGTCTGAAGGAATTAGTTCTCATATGAAAGCGTTAACAGAATTTTCAGAGTAAGATTATAATTACAATACAATTTTGTATAACTTTTATTTTCTAATTCTATTGATTATTTATAGGAATTTTTCGCTCCAAATTTCTCACCATACGGCTCTTAACTGCACATATTTAGAATTTCTTCCAAAGTAAGTAAAGTTTATTCACTCACAATCTCAATTCTCAGGACAAATTGATAAACTAATTGTTTGTTTTTCTTCCAAAATATAAAGTCTATATGAAAATGAAGACATGGAACAACTTAAAACATCTCATTGTACAGGTGGAAAAAACTTTCAAGGTTGTTTAGGTCCAGCTAGGGTTATATTCAAGTTTAAAGAGGCGAAGCTGAAAGAGAGAATTGGCCATCTTGTACAACAAAATAGAACAGAGTACAATATTTTAATCAATTCAAATTCTATTTGTTCTCCACCATCAAATTTTATTTCATCCTGGTATGTACTCATTTTTAATTAGAGATAAAAATATTAGTTTTTATCTTTAATAAGTCTTTAACTTAAACATATTTTTTATTTTTCAGTATTTATCTTGAAGATCTTATTACAAACTTAATTATCTGCTATCGTCATTCTACAATTGGAAGTCAAGAGATTAACAAGATTCAAATGGTTGGAATAGAATTATTTTACATTTTTTCTGGATTGGTCAAAGAAGCTTCTCTTTTTTATCCTCCAACACGACAATTATTATCTTCATTTATTGAAATTTTGGGAAAGGAATTTATTTCAGATGATCCTACTCAATGTCTTCGGCTTATTGAAAATTGTAAAAACACCTCTAATTTAATAGGTATTAAAGCATTTACAATTTTTACAATTTTTCTGATTCTATTCTAATTATTTTTAATATATAGGTGAGCTAGTGCCGCATATTTGCTTAGCTAAAGCGAATGTTTCTACTTTGATCAATATTTATTCAAAAATTATATCTATCTCGAGAAAACAGCCTGATTTAGCATTTGTCATATTGTCGAAGTTGGTGTTGAGTACATGGTTGAAACTAAATAGACCAAATCAAAAGCAGAGTTCTCAATTAATTTCACATATTTGGAAAGGAATAACTGCTGAAGGAATGGTCCCTGAGAAAGCAAATACAATGGTTTATGATATTTACCGATACCATTTGAGAACAATGTTGCTCTACGAATTTCCCCGTTCATTTGGAGAAATATTAAACTTATTATTAGAAGGGAGCGATAAGCAATCTGTGTCTGTGGATGTTTGGTATGATTTTTTAAACACTCTATGTCAAGATAAGAAATTCCTTTTCCGTCAAAATATGGATCCATATACAAGAAAAAAAGAAGCCAAGAGATTTGCAGCTGAAGTCGATGTTTTACATTCTTCGTTATTATTCTCCACTTCAAAACTTTTACACGATTATTTTACAAAAGAGAGATTATCTTATGGAATTTATGGATTGTACCCAAAATATCGACCTTATATTGAACCCTTTTCATGTTTAATTCAAATGATTACTTATTCTCTCATCGCTTTTTCATTAAAAAGTTCAAACGGAATTTTATCTCAAAAAAGTAAAACTTATATTTTATTAATAATTAATACCTACCTAATTAGAAACTTGTTCAAAATAATTTCTATTTTTTTAGTACTTGAATCAGTTTGGCCAGTAATTAGAGATATCTACGCACCTTGGTTAGTTTATGTTTATACCATACCTACTTTGAAAATAATATGAACAAATATGATTTTTATTATTTTATTATTTTATAGGATTCTTCCTTATAATCAAAAGATGATCAATGAACAATGTGCTCAATGGATTCAAAGGATAAATTTTGATAATACGAGCGTGTTACAGCCTTGGATTCCTAATGATTCATCCATTGCTATGATATTCGTTAATGACTTTACAGATTGCATATTATTCGTAGCTGAGACTTTACCCGGATCACCTCTATGGAATTATTTATGGAATTATTATGTTGACAATTTTGCCCAAATGTATGTTAAGGATCATGTACTCGCTGTGATTCACACATGGTAAGTAATAGTAATAAGTAATAAGAATAAATCATTTTTAGGGTTTAGCTCTAAAAATATAGACGAATAACACATAAACGAGAATTAATAATTGAACCAAATTCATTTGTTTATTTCAGTCTAATAACAGTCTCTTGGTCAACTTTTTGGCCAACTTTCCAAGATGTCGAATTAATGAATAATGTGGTGGAAAAGTAAGGAAAATTATTCCTTTACATTATTCTCTATTCTATAATTATAATCATAGTCAGCATATTCGCTAATAGTACAGAACAGTAAATAATAACATTTTTTCTATTATTAAAGATTTCTGCCACCTTGTCAAAGCTTTTTATCAGTAGTTTATGCTCAAATCAACTGGGGAGAATGGACCAGGCAATTACTTTCAGGCAGTTTTTCTCAATCTTCAAGGGGTCATTCTATTCTTCTAAATTTAATTACACGTCTTTCGCATGACAATGTCGCTAGAGAAGTAAGTTTTAAGCAATTTCGACCTCACATAAAGATTTTTCTAATTTATGTATTTATTAATTTTTTAGTCCCCTACTTGGATATCTGTAATGGAATATTCAGAATTTTTAAATTGGGAATATGTTCAACTGAACTTTTTAGAAAATATAATGAGTTGGTACATAATGACAGTTGACCCAGTTGTTGTACTTCAATTTGACAATACTCATCCTCTAGATATTTTATCCTTAAGGTAAATTAATAGCAATTATATTGAATTAATGAAAAACATAATTATAATTTAAATTTTTTTTCCAGAATGCTAAAAATTGCATGTTGTTATTTACGTAAAGAAGATTCCATTCCAAAGACTCAAATTAAATTTCAATTGGACAAAAATGATACGAACAAAAAGCGTTATTTATTTATACGATCTTATGTACGACTGATTGTCACAGCATCCTCTAAATATAAGAATCTTCTAGAATCTAATGGAAAAAATTTCGAAAATGGAATTAAAGAAATGATTGGAGATCTCGTTAAAGTTGTAAAGATAGAAAGTAATTACCTACATAATTTTAATTGTCATTAAGTTTTTGATTGACCTGATTTTTTTAAACTTTTTTTTAGAATTAACCATTGAAGAATTTTTACCACATTTAAAAGAACTTGTTTCACTAATGTCTAATCATTTTCTTGGGACAATTACAAGAAATGCTTTTATTCTTTGGTGTGAGGAACATAATGATGTGATTCCACTTTGTTTTCTTTATGCAATAATTCAACTGTGCTTTACTTCAAAAGTTTTGCCTTATATTACGGTAAGGACAATTAATATTAAATATTATTACAGGTTTTATTTTATTTCTACTTATTTCAATTATTTTAACTTGTAACATTATACTTTTAAGTATAGTTAGGTTGGTATTTGACATACAAGGTTAATGTAATTTTTGTTTACTTTATTTCTTAGATACCACTCATTGAGACTTGTATTCGATTATCATTCAAGCATAAAGGTATTACTTATTCAATATTTATTATCCTAGATATAAGAAAATGATCGTTTTTTTATATTTCAGATGCAAGTTGGGGTTCGATGTCTAAATTTATATCATGTGTTGATAATGCTGAAATGAACCAGTATTTTGATACTTCCTCCAAAGACGGTCATTATTTGGTATTTTATGGATTACTTTACAAAAGATTCGATCATTTTGGAACTGGTGGTCTAAGCACTGTAACTTTTTTAACGGACTTACTGAAAAATATTAAGCCAAAGTAAGTTTTGCATGCATATATTATTATTATGTATCTTTAAAAATAATGTGATTTAAAACTCAAAAAACGTTTAATTGAATTATGTTATGATTTTACTTTTTTAGAGGATCGAATGAAAGTGTCTTGCCATTAATTTATAGTCTTATCATGAGGTTGTCGGTGCATTTAATTTTGGAGTCTGAAAAAATACCTGGAGATAATCTTGAACGTAGTGTCAAGAAATTTTTAAATACGTTAGCTCTACATTTGTCCTTAATGGGGGATGAAAAAGAAAGTTGGAGTTCTATTTTTGGTGCATTGGGATTAGGAAAAGCATCACAATTATCAATAAATGGAAGATTATTTGCAAAAATCTTGAGTTTATATTTGATGGCACAGATTCCTCTAAATATGCCTGTAAGAATAGTATCTGGTTCTGATGGACATTTTTCACTTGATAAGCCAACTGGATCAAAGTAAGAACTACATAATATGAGTTCATAATTTATTGATTACCTGTAATTAATTTTGTTAACTTTAACAGCATAATCAAGCAACATTGTGAATTGATGACTGGCCTTGAGAAATTGGAGGGTCTTAAATTGATTCGAGGTTATGCTGAACACTTAGAAATAATTGATACTTCAATTGAGTTGATAAAAGATCCACAACTAAGCTTATCATCCTGTGATATATTGATTAATAAATTGGTATGCTCTCTTTTTTCAGAATCTTTTTTAAATTAATTTAACAGATTGAAAACAAGACATGAACTTTGAGCTACTTTGTTTACTTTGTACTACTAGTAGTATCTTCTACTACATTTAAATTTTACCTCATTTACTACTATGTATAATCAATC
The DNA here is from genome assembly GCA_034699045.1 of Nanhermannia cf. coronata Gr-Ori-00579. Classification (NCBI taxonomy): domain Eukaryota; kingdom Metazoa; phylum Arthropoda; class Arachnida; order Sarcoptiformes; family Nanhermanniidae; genus Nanhermannia; species Nanhermannia cf. coronata Gr-Ori-00579. Next base: position 4,562 of record JAQIXA010002029.1, on the reverse strand, counting down.
ATAGTTAACTACATTATAAATGAAAATATAATTCTTATTTCCTTTACTTTTTATCAAATTTTAAATACTAATTAACTCGATCGTCGAATTGTGATATCTATATAATTTAAAATTTAGCATTTTGATGATGTCTATATTTCAATCGAAAAAGATACAAAAATTTGTATTTATTGAATAAACTATTTTTTAAGCAAAATTAAAAAAACTCGTGTTCAGAACAGTTCAAAACAATTTGTCTTGTTAAGTAAAAAAATGTTTATAGTTCAATTTAATTAGTATTGTGATTGTGATTGTGATTGTGATTTGTGATTGTACTGTATCTAGACCTTAGACTAGACCTAGACATTAATAGTAGAAATACCCTTTTAAAGTTGGTTTTTTTTTCAAATGGAGAATTTCGTGTAGATAATGACATAGGTAGTCATAGATGGGTATTTCTAAATGTAGAAAAAAAATGGATTTTTTAAAGGTATCTCGCATTGAGTTTTCAAAAGGAAATGTTAATCTTTACCTTTACAGAATAGAATCCATGTTTAGAAAAAGTTGCTTTTGACTTTTCTTTGTTTACTTTATTAAGGCATTTCCCCTTTGTTTTTTTAACTACACATGTATCATGTACGAATAGCCATACAAAAGGAAATTAGGGCATTAAAAATTTACTAGTTTGACTCTAATCTAATTTCTAAATAGGATTCAATAGGTATTATAAATATTTTATGTTTTCTTGTCGGACATTCAATCATTTTTGAAAATTAGAAATTAGAAAAGGAGGTACTACATAAGACCTAAGTTATGTACCTACTACTAATTAAATTAAAATGCGTTATTATTATTGATTTTTTCCTCAAACTTGATTTTCTTTTATGTTTTACGAGATATTGTAATTTTTAATTACTATTTTACACCTTTCGATTCAAGCTGCTTTCAAGTTTAAAAAATGATTAAAGCAAGCACAAAGCACAGAAAGATATAAAAAAAACCAAATAGAGTTTAGACCATAGAAATTACAAGTTCTGTGTGATAGGGATAGGCCATTAAAAAATCTCCCATATCGCAATTAATTTCAATCTCTTTCACCCTCGATTGTTCTTTGCACTTTATTCTTTTATATTTTTATGTTCTCGAGTCGGAATTTCTCTTTAACCTAATTTGATAATGGGTAATAATAATAAATCGAAAAAAAAATTGTTACAAATGAACGAGTCTCAAGTCTCAATAGTATGTATACACCTGTACTTATTATCTATTAACCTTAGGTTTGTAGAGGGAAATGTACGAGTAGTTAGGTTAAGCCGAGCACAAAAAGTATAATTTATTGAATTCACTCATCTACTTTTCTCATATGAAGAGTTAAATGAAATGAGTTAAAAAATATTTCAATGGAACCAGAGAGATGAAAAGTTGATGACAAAATAAAGTGCTTTAGTTTCAGTTCAATTTCACGGCCTACATTGCTTGCATCTCTTTATCTCTACCTACCTATATATAAAATACCTATCTCATACTCACACATTCACGGCTTTAATACTATTTTACTTTTACACATAAGTATCTGCTTTATTATAAGCTTCAATACATCCGGATAAACTATAGCAAAAAAAGCACAAAACCTCCTTGACCATCAAGAAAGAATCTCAAATCTCATCTCATTCAATTGGTAACCGAAACCGAGCTGCTTATTTTTAACATTTTCAAAAAAAAATCCAAAAAATTAGCTAAAAATATTTCTTAATTATGCTCGAGAAAATTCAAATCCTAACTTATCTGTACAATCTCAATTTGATGAAGTTTTTGAGAAATATTTCAGAAAACAGGCAGACATAATGGGCACTGTAGTCTCTTTTTTCGCTAGTTTTTAGTAGTTCTTTTAAATATACCTAAAAAGCTAAGGTTAGGAGTAAGGATACTCGTACATGATACTGTAATTCAGCATCAGCATCATAATAAGATGGTTAATATACACTATTTGTGCGTGATGTATTTATCTTTAGCTTTAATAGATAAAAAAGAGCCAAAAAATTGAACACTGTCTTAGGTAAAAGTGAGATCAATATTTAAAAGCTACCATTATATATATGTACCTACCTATGAGAGAATTTTTAAAGTTTTTCTTAAACATCAACTTGTCTAACAAGCATTAAACATAGATATACAGACCTATTAAAAGGTTAAAAGTTAATCATTCGTAACCATTGTACAAAGTACATACTTAAGTAGTTTAAAGTTTAAATTTAATAATGAAAGTACCCTACTCCTCACTCCACATTTTACTAGTGTACTTCAATATTTTATCAGTATAAAAGTAACAAGTAACTTTCGTTAACTTGACATTGTTCCTGCTGACCAAGTGAGACCAAGAACAAGTCTTGAGTCTTGATATTTGATACCAGAACTTGATCTCTACATCAGTTTTTTTGCAAATTATTAGAAAAATTTCATTTTATTTACTACTTGGAGTCTTGAATATTATCTAGGTATAATCATATTATAGTGTGTGTTTTAAGTGATTTAAGTTGTTTCTCAAAGATCTGACACTTCTCTAATAACCATCTATTAAATATACATCATTGCTATATACTTAATACTTACCATATAATTATCATTTGATTAAAATTTCCCTTTCTTATGACCCCACACGAGTATAATGGTACAAAGGGCTAGATACAAGTAGATACGGGGATTTGATTAATTACATAATTAAATTGACACTATAAGTATAAGGATATACCTATTAATAATATATCTGTTGTATGTGATTGCTTATTAGCATATTAGCAAGTTTTTATTAAATTACAGAAAAAATCAAAATACTAGTACCAGTACCAAGTACCAATAGACTAGTATGTAGTAGGATATGTAGGGTACTATAGTAATGAAGTCGAGATTGAAAAGTTGCTTGTGTTCTTTGAGGTGTTCGTGAAATTGAAAATAACAAGATTATTGGAAATTATTAACTATAATTTATACAAAAAAGATATTTAAGATACTTATGAGAGATTGACTATTGAAGATTGAAGTCACACAAGTCAATAATTCTCACTTTTTCAACCTATATCTACCCTACTCTAATAATGCAGTGAAAAAGTTAATCTATATACTTAAGTAGTATACTATTGGATATTATGTTCATAATATTTTGAAGATTTGAAAAATTTCTCATCAAATTATCATTAAATTTTTAATATCATTCAAGATTTCACCCCTTAACTTCAAGACCTAAAGAACTACTTACTATTTTTTTTAGCTCAGTTCATAAGCAATGTAACGCATCATGTGCTCAACTTTTTTATGATGATTGTATTTTTATTTTTATAATCCTAATCTCAACTTCCCCACACAATCATCTAATCTATTCTGTAATCTATGTAATATCCCTACTAACTTGTAGTAAAGATACGGAAAGGTGTATTTTAGTAACTACATATTTTTTGTGATCTTTCTTTTCTAGCATCTTTGTGTCATTGTTGATTGTAATCTGAAAGTGTTAAGTTGAGAAAAAAATTCTGTCATTTTTTGTACTACCTACTACATATTTATACTGATATATATAAGATATCTATCTTATCCTTATTCCTTATCAAGTCCTTAAAAGTATCATCAATTGTAAAAATGGAATTGCCATATACAGATACATTGGTATAGTACGATTTGGTAAAAATGTTCAAAATCTATTTTTTTTGGGTGATTCGAGAAATTGAGTACTGAAATTTTTAAATGTCCCAAAAACCTAAGTAGATACTATGATAAATGTCCGGTCATTTGTGTCAAAAGTTTTCGTGTTACTCTTTTGCATCAAAATACATCATGTTTGTACTTCACCTAAACTTGGGATTTCTTATTTTCATCTTGTGCCTGAATCCAAACCTAGTGATATAAGTAAGTTAATTTAAATTTTTAGTACCTACCTACCTAATTTTATATTTTATAATAAGTCAATAATCCGAAATAGTTAAAAATTAGCTCAATTTGCCAACAATTTTCTAGTTTCACAGATCAAAGGAATTCAAAGTAGGGTACGCCGTACATTACTACCAATATATTAGCTTTATAGGACATAGATGTCTGAAATTTTCGAGAAAATTCGGCTAGATTAGCAAAGGTATCTGACATTGAAAATTATTTTTGATAGGTATGTATATCTCTTTTAAAGAACTTATCAGATCAGTAACGACACAGTCGAGTCGAGTATTTACCTTTTAAATCAAGAATCAAGAACTGCTGAGTATTTCCAAGAAGATGATTTTATACAATTTGCCAAAGAATTTACGGAATAAGGATTTCAAAAAGACAAGTACTGATAGGTATAAGGCATAAGGTAGTTGTATATAATGATTCTAGTATGTACCGATAATAAAAATAAAATAGTTATTTGCATAATAATAGTAGCTCAAATCAGGGTTCTGGCTACACTCTGGCGCTTTGGGGAGTACTACAAGTTACAGAGGATTTTATTAATTTTTTCCAATTTTTTTTCAAAATCATAAATTTTAAACAATCATAACTTTGTCAATTTTCAACCGATTTTCAAAATCTTTGATGTTTTGACACACCCTCGGCATGGG
>JAQIXA010002028.1:0-20187 GCA_034699045.1 Nanhermannia cf. coronata Gr-Ori-00579 | reverse complement strand
TATTTTTAATGGTTTAGACTCGATTTTCAGTAGGCTCAATTTGTGTTTGGGGATGTTGTGTCCTAGCTTAGGTAGTGTGAGAGAGGCGGAGAAAGTTGATTTCACGCATTTAGTGAAACATGCATATTCTTACAGTAAAGAGCGACTCAATGCTAATTTTCTTTGGACCAACACAACAACAACAAAAAAAATAAATTTTAAAGTCGATAGGTATATGATATATTAGGTATGTATGTATACCTATTTTGCCACTTATACTTATAACATAACTTTATACTATACTAGACAATATTATTATACATAATGTACTACTCCGTCTCCGTGCATAAATAGGTAAAGTACATAGCTACAAACTGCAACATTCGAATGCAACATTCTGATTCTGATTCTACACCACTCTATCATTTTACGATTACGAATTACGATACGTACTTTATTTTAAATATTATCATTCATTATATAGGTATTGTTTATTTTTACGATTTGTAATAAATATAATTTGTAATAAAAAAAATAAGCTAAGGAGAGAAAGTTTATCTAGAGGTTTTTGTTAGTTTTTGACGATTCCACTCTGCATCATCCTTCTGTTCGAGTTCGAGTTCTCATCTCATCAATCATCATCATTGCATTTGCTTGCATTGCAGTGTAATCATCATCGCTCGTAAGTAAAAGACAGATTATAATAATATTAGAATTAGTAAAGTTAAGTAGGCACATTTTATAATTTTACAAAATACCGTTGCATTACCCTAAATATTATTTTTAGACCTAAATTAACAAAAAGTTACTTATTTACTAACTCACTTGACTCGACCAGGACGAGTCAAGCCAGTGAAGAATTAGGTATATTAGTATTAAAGTAAGGTGCAATATCAAAGAAATTTTGGTCAGGCTGACGGCTGGCTGTAGGGTTTTAAATAATTATGAGATCTAGAACTGGAGATCTATTACTCTATAAGTACTTATATTTACTCTAGGGTCTTGGTATGTTGAAGGTGATAAATGATAAACCCCATAGGATTTGATTGAGAATTGACCAACATAATTTATAATAATTTACATCTCGTATCAAGCAATTTACATTTTACATTAGTCCTACCTACGTACTTACTGACCTAAGCTATATTATTAGCTTTAGCCTGTGTCCTGTGTAGTTTCTACATATAATTATCATCGATTCTTGTTTCTAGTTAAAATTTGTATTAGCAAGTCTGACAGTTAATTGACAATTTTTTTATTATTATTTTGAAAGTAGGAAAAGGGATATTCAAATTTCAAATCAGCTCAGCTCAACTAAATTTGAAGATGAATATTGAAGGGTTGAAGAAGTGTGAAGTGAAGTTATTTAAATTGAACACAGGCAATGTCAATTCATGTGGTAGTACTATGTCTTCAACCTCTACCACCACCGCAGCTTCTGAACCTCTGCAGAAACCCCTTCTCACACTTGACATTTTAAAGAAGCAAGCTAGGCAAAAGCAGCCAATTGTGCTACTCCCTCGAATGATCTTAAATGGCTCCAAATTCACCAGAATTCCCTTAAGTAAGATCAGTATGGAATCAAATAAAATATCAATTCAATCCAACGGAAATGACAACTTGGAGCTCGTGAATGTTAGAAGAAGTTTTCGACTAACCCCTCAAATCATAAAAGAGCTGCACCAAATAAAGAGACCACAACTTGAGCCAGATAACGATCGAATTGTTAAAAAACCGAGAAATACAGCTAGTAATAATAATGGTATTACAAAAGGCAATGTTAATGAAAATTCTAATAAAAATACTTCTAATAATAATAATGGGGCAAAGAAGGGGAAGAAATGTGCCAATATCGTCGATGACAATCAATTCCTGGGTAATTGTCGAGGTTGTTTGAGCACATTTGATGACGAAGAATCTTTAAGAGTAAGTATTTCAATCGAAAGTTATCGGCTAGGGTAAGGTTAGTGTTGCCAAAGGCTATAGGTTAGGTTAGGTTAGTTAATACTCGAAAAGCTGGACTTATACTCGTTTGTAGTGTATATGGGGTTTCCCCAAGTAGGGGCAACCATTGGCAACACCAACCTTACCTTAGCCAGAGTTATCTTATAATATTCTTTGGGTAATTATAATTATGTTATTATTTATTAGGTAACATACATATTTAGAGTACACCTAACCTAATAAATGTTTTTTTGTAGGATCATGAAGAGGTGTGTGTTAAAACTAGATTAATTGAGACCGACGTGAAAGATTCAACAGTTGACGATTTCTGTAAATACTTTGATTTAGTACCCAACACTACAAGCACTAAGAAGAGAATTGATAACGGACCACTAGCTTATGATCCCAATATTGAGATTCCTCATCGTCTTCGAACAAACCGAGTTCAATTGACTTCTTACTTTAGAAACAATCCTGTGCCTATTTCTTGCTTTCGAGGAAAGATCATTCTATTCGGTGATAAAGCGATAGGAAAAATTACTGAACCTGCTGAGGTAACTTAACTTATATGTATACCTAAATATATTAATAATAATAATATAGGTACCTAATATCATAGTATAAATTTAAAAAATTTAAATTTTACTTTTACTTTTTTAGAGATTGGTCAGAGATTATGAGTTGTATTGTGGAACGCAAGTCAAACGAGTTAAACCTCCAATAAGTAGTCAAATCATATGGCCGGTGGTTAAGACTCGTCGAGTTCAAAAGATGCTAAATAGCTATAGCCATAAGTATTCTTTTACTGCCAATGAAAGAATAATTCGAAATGCTGAGTTAACTTTTGGTAAGATATTGCTTTTTATTATTTACAATACAAAACAATAATTATTGTGCGAGCGAAGCGAGCGCTTACTATTCAACTTTGCTTGCACTTTGTCCGTCTGTCTGTCTGTCCAGAGTATAACTCGAGAACTACTGACTACTGGACTGATCTTAATTAAACTTGGCATGAAGGACCCACATAGGGTCTCGGTGTGCCATTTCGACAAAAAACTCAGGTGGCCCCACCCCTTGCGGTGCTGCGGACCCTTTAAGGGTTCCACCGGAACCGCAAAATTTTTTATTTGATAAAAATAACATTTCATAGCTTTGCTCGCACAATTAATAATCAACTTCTAGTGAGTTGATTAAAGCCTAGTAGTTTTTCGAAATAAATTAATAAATGGTTAACTACTATATGTAATTCGTAAGTAGACTTAAAGGATTTAATTTCTCTATCTATAGTACTACTCTACTTTATTTAACTATCTGTAAGAAAAATGGCGGTATTTTTACCGATTTTCTAGTACAAAAAACAGAAGACTAGGCCTAAGCATAAGGATCATGATATTCAGACTCAAGCGAAGTATTTAATTTAAGTCGACACATCGTTAAGAGGTTTAAAAATGGACTTAATCATTTCCCGAGGATTTACTTTTCTTTATCCTCTAGTTTCTAAATTCTAAAACTCCATAATAGCAGTTTGTAGTCTCTATCTGTACTTACATACATTGTTATTTCAGTATATCTAAAAATAAATTTGTATTCAGTTTAAATAGACTCTTCCTACAGAAGAATAGTACAAATTATTTCACCTTTTTTCTCAAATTGCCTTACTTATTCCCTAGTAAATACAGTAAAATAGTAGTTTTAGTGTAAAGTCCAAAAGAAATCTAATCGATTTGTCACCAACAAAATGAGTATAAGGCCTAAGGAACAGTACAGTATCTAGCAAAATGAGAAAAAAATATAAAATAATTCTACAGAGACAGAATTGGGATAAAAAGGGCGAGAGAAAAAATTAATCAGACCTAAAAATTAATCATCAGACTTTATCTACAAAACCCCCAAGAAATCTACCCAACCGAGCTTGATGTCATATTTTTCATTTCTTAAATGAAACCATTGTTAGCATTACAGATGATACTAGTACATACATATAAGTAGTACATATATATAAGTAGTCCCTACTAAAGTATTTTAACAGGAAATATACTTTTTTTGAAAAAAAAATGGAGAATTTCTTTGATATAAATGCATACACAAATGGATAGTAAGATCGTAAGCAAAGGTTTCAATGGTCAAAAAATTTAAGATTTTCGTAGAGTGGTTAAAGGTTCGTCATTATCTACTTTAAAAAATTTACAAAAATTTACAGCTTGAATTTATAATTGGAGTTAATATGTATTCTACCTATTAGAATTTCTATACTAGAGTACCCTACCAGATTTAAAAAAAATTCTGACAATTGTATTTGGTTACTTTGCCAGTCTTTGAAACATTTTTCTCTTTGGTTTTTAAAGGAATTTATTTTGCTCAGATAGTGATACTTATAAGGGGATATTTCTCATGTATGTACTTGTACTTGTACTAGTACTGATACTTGTACAATTTGTTCAAAACATAAATCTAATCTTAAGCTACCAGGCTACTCGAGAATTTAGCTAGTGGAAACTTGACCTAGTGACTATTTACTAGCACTTGTACTACTACAAATACTACAAATACTAAACTACTTATTTAAGTAAACTATCGTAGTACTAGTAGGGTATATACTATTAAGTAGATAAAGTCAAATTCGAAATAGAAAAAAACTCTAGATCTAAAAAACAGACTCAAATTGAAATTATCTTTTTTTCAGAGATTTATTTTTAAGCCCTAATATCAATTTAAAAGTATTTTTGAAAAAGTTCAAATAAAATCTCTAAACACTATATCTACTATATCTACTAGATATACGAGTACCCTACTAAATTGTACATTTCTTGCCCCGCTTATATTACTTATAATAATATATTTAAATCACAAACATCTATTATGTAAAGTAATGGATTTACACATTTTTCTGCGTATTTTCGCAAATTTTCTGGATACCTGGACAAAATATCAAAGTATAAATGTACGTTTTGCTATAATAACATTCAATGGTGTATTCTGGATGGGGGATTTGACTTCAGCTTAAAGAACATAAATGGAAAAAATTTGATATTATATTCTAAAATGGAATAATTCCAGGAAAAATTCTAGTCTTAAAATTATTGAATATCGAATTGGATACCTGGCTAGTACTAGTAATTGATAGAATGGCTAGAATCTAGTCTATAGATAACAGTCTTGTCTATCAATTTAAATATTTAAATATTTAAATTGCTGCTATTTAGAAAGATTAGAATTTGACTCAAGTCAATTTCATTTGAGATTTTTCATTTAAATTTACTACAGATACGAGTACTATAAGTAGAGTAGGTACTTATCAAAGGTATGAATAAATAGTAGGGCAAGTGAAATTGCGAAATTGAAATAAGTAGTAATCGTCTTATTGTTGAACTTATTTTCGAATAAATTTTCATATGAGTTGTACTACCATATACATAGTACTAGTACGTACTGTAGTAATCGGCATAATATATTTATCTAGAGTCCTTTGAACATACAAATAAAATGAAATTGAAGTTTTCAACTTTTATTATGGATCATACTTTTCAAATAATAGTTATGCTTATACTACTGTAGTACTATGACTATAATAGCATTTTTTTTACTGATTCTATCATACTGATACAGAATCTGAATACCTTAGGTACTTAGGTTATAGAGAATTGTACTATGAAAGTTAATGGAAATTGACTCAAACTTATACTTTTCTATCAGTATTACTTTTTTCCATTCCAATACTACTAGATACTTTGTTTAGTACATACCAGTACCTACTTAAATAGTATTCGAAGATAGTTGAGTAATTACGTGAAAGGATGATGACTTTCAATACCCTTGGGGGGAAATTCAAGCAACCCTTTAAAATATTACAAAAAAAGTTTAAATAATTTTTTTGTAATATTTTTCATTAGAGAATTTCAATTTAAAACAATCTTACAAATTTTTTTATAAAATTTTATTTTTGAAATATTTAGGTCTCTAAACATTAGAAATGGCAAAAATTATCATCAAAATTTACATAGGTAGAAAAGTAGTGCTCTATATTTCTAAAGTAGGTACTTATTCTTAGTTATGTTATGCGGATGCCTACTATTCTAATTAATAATACCCTACCTAAAAATGGTATTACTGATATAACACAAAAACATGAATTTTATGAGAATTTTTGTTAAGCCTAATTTTAGATAAGATACTCGTATATATGAAAAAATTTCAAGAGTGATTGAGATGCATAATATTGTATTAAATATTGGCCATTTAAGTAGGGTACACTATCATTTGCTATCAATAAAATTAAAATTTTGAGTAAATTTTAGAAAAATTTGATCATCTGATAAACAGAACCTATCATAATTACTATCAGTATAAGTAGGTATTTCTATTTTGAAATTTTATAGTTTTTTCCAAGTTTTGTGTTTTAGAAAAGTGTGTTTACTTGTATGTACCTTTACTTGTTTTCTTAGTCCAAGTTCTAAATAGATGTTGAGGAAATGAAAAGGAATTCTCATGTATAGATATATGATAGTGAATCAAGATTTTTAATGAAAACTTTGAAGCAATCGTAGGAAATATTGAGTTAGATTTAGATTTAGATGGGGAGGATAAAGTAATAGGAGAAAAAAGCAGCATTCTACTTTATTTATATCCTAAAGTGCATCACATTAGATGAGTTAAAAGTACATTTTATCAAATCGATGAGGTTGGTTGGGTTTTTGAGTAAATTTCCGTTTGACCATCAAAGATCAATTCTTTTCCTTACTTTATAAAGTAAGTAGCCAAGCCAGGAAGGATTGAATAATAGGAAATCGACCAGATTGTAAATTGGTCCTACTAAAGAAAAGTACCTACACATACATACTACTGTAGTAATACATAGTACCTACTTATAGGGTAAGAAATGGATTTCATTTTCTATTCTGACTTGGAGAGATAACCCTCATTTATGAAATAATAAATGAAAGTGAATTTTTTCTCTCACATAATAAGATCCTTTACAACAATGTCAAAAATAAAAAATCACAAAATTTTAAAGTATCCGTAATAAGTATACTAATAGCACCTATTGCTTTGATCATAAGAAATATCAATCTTTATATTTTGATTTCAAATCGTTAAAACGGACTTAACATAATCGAAAAATATATGCATTCCTCATATGATCTAGATAGGGAGTTTATTTTTTTAAATTTTACCAAAATTAAAATGTAATGCTGCACTCGTATTAAGAACATTTCTCGTCAGGTATGTCTATTTTTATTTCTATACATCAAACTAAACTTAATGAAAATGAACGAAAATATCCTTAAAAAAATTCGAAATGACATATGGTATTTTAAGCCATAAATGAGATTTTTGAGAACTATATAAAAGGACCTTAAATAAGCCAGCTAAATTAGCTGTAATTCAGTTCATAGGTATTCTGAATAATTCTAACTTTGTCACTTTTGAAACTGATAAAATGTCAGTTTAGTTCAAAAAAAGTTTGATTTGCTTTCACTTATATCATTACTTATGGTATAGTGTAAGTAATGCTATAAGTATTATAAGCTCTATGTAGGGTACTCTACGATTTGATTCGATTCGATTTCATAAATTGATTAATCTTTAGTGACCTTGTTCTACATAACAAAAAAACCCCAGCTAAATTTACTTCACATAACATACCATCAACATTGCATATGAATGGGGTTGACATGAGGTTATCGGAAAAAGTTCAAATGAATAAAAGTACTACTGTAGTAGGGTACTTCGTAGTAGATATTTACTACTGTAGTACCCTACTATAAGGGCAAGGTTCACCTACTTATAGTAGAAAAATAAAAGTAATAATTCCGCCAGACAAGAACATTTCACCACGTTTCAATCATCCAAATCTCGAAGGATCACTGAAATACAAAGTTGCTTGTAAAAAAAATCTCAAATTTCACTACCTATATACTTACTATACCTACTACCTACACTTCAAAGCTCATCTATTTATCTACTTTTACTATGTAGGTAGGTAGTACAATATTCCTATTGATCCACATACATACATGTCTCTAAACATTACACATCAGCCAAACTGAAATTCTGAAATAAATAAAGTTAAAACTTTTACAGACAAAAGACCAACATACTTGTGTTATTTATCAAATATACCCTACCTATACCTATCTGTAGTACATGAATATACCTATTTTAGTATTGATATAAACCAACACCAGCATTATTAAATGTGCTACATATCAGTACACAATACATAATATGTACATGGATAAAATAGTTTTGTAATAAATGTTCAAAGTTTAAAATGTGTGTATGATTAGCGTTTTGAGGAGCAAGTTTTGAGTTTTTGAGTAAACTAAAATAGAAAATAGAGGAAATAGAAAGCTCAAAGTAAAATAAACTTTTACTTACTCAAACATAAGACCTATAGTACGAGTAATAGTAGGTGAAATTTAGTTTGGAATTTTTTGACGAAAAAGCTTAAAATTTCTGTACTTCTAAACTTATATTAATATATCCTAGTAGTCAGTAGGTAGTGGTAGTAGGTAGTAGGAGTGTGCATAAGGGTATTAATTTATGTTTTGTAAGTTTTGTATTTTATGTATTTTATAATATTTTGATCAGTAGACCTTAAATTGACTTATAATATGATAGTACATACCAAAGTAGTGTAGTAAGTAAGATACTGTTTTTGAAAATCTTACAAGTTGAGAGTTCAACCGAGTGTTTAAAGGATTTATTGTTGAAAATAATTTAACTTTTGAGAATTTTAAGGCAACAGGCATATTCTAGTATGTAGTAGTATAAGTAGGGTACTTGTACAAGTAAATTACTTTACTACTTATGAAAAAGATGAATTTCAGGAATTTGTCTCAAAATACCTTTGAAAGAAATTCGTATTTAATCTAAAAATCTATCAAATCGATTGAGTATCTATCTGTACACCTTAAACTCAAAAAAATATTCAATATTCGTAGAAAGTAGAAAGACTAATCGATTTTTGATAAAAATTTCGAAATAATATCCAGCAGACATTGAATTCCATATTTTTGATTAAAATCAGTCTAAATATCAGTACTCAAGTAAATTATTGATTTTACAATATGAGATCAAATTTCAAATTGACAAAATTAGTTTAAATTGTCAAGACTCATCATATCATATCTCATATCAAGCACACCTAATTAAAATTTTAACAAAATTATCAGTATTAAAATCATATTCGCAGTTTTTGATTAAAGCAATTTAAAGTTTTTCGACCTCTTATATTCAGAGGTCATGAATACTATTACATGACCTACCTATATGTGCTAAATGCTTGAATTCAGCATTTGAACACAAGTTAGCAGGTAGAGATGATTTTAAGTCGTATTAAATCAAGTCAAGAAACTTGAAATTTTTTCTAAAAAGAAATCATAAAGTTTAAAAAAAGATTCCAAATATTTGCTTTCCCAAGTACTTCCATTATGGTCTAAAAGTCATAAGCAGTAGATCTACATAATTGAACAAAGTACATACATAGGTACTACGTATTTGAGAATTTGAGAAAAATTTAACTTTTTTGAACTTTTTTTTGTGACTCGAACTTTGTGCTGTAGGGTTTTTTTCTAGAGAATTATAATACTATTTGAATCATACTAAATATTTCATTTGAGTTTTTGAAAAGTGTAAAATGTTTAGTTATTCAATTTAAAAAAATTTAAAAAATTGTTTAGTAGTAGTTGGGGCATTTGCTGAAACTCAACTTTTTCTCCTCTCTCTTTTTTTGATCTCACACTGCGTCCTATTTATCGGTGTAAACAAAGTTAGTGCAATTTATTTCACTTGAGAGCATTTGGAGAGATTCAGATATGAGAATATGAGTAGACAAATGGAGATTATAACATTTTGTTAGGTAGATAGGTAGGTAGGTAGATAAGATTATAAAATAAAATTGTAGTATTTTATAATGTGACTTTTTATTACCCTTTTGGAGATCGTTTGAGAGACTTAAAATGTACGGTTTATACAAGGTAGGGTACTGTAGGTAGGGTACTACTGTAGCCCATGAGGTGAATCTATAATTCATTCTGATACACTTGAACATCATTCCCATTGAATACAAATATCCAAATGCAATTTAACTATTTACCAAAAATTCCTATCTACCAATTGGACAAGCAAAGCTTCAAAACAAAGCCTGATTTTAAAAATTTCATTACCCACACAAGTACCTGTAAAACTAATGGTAATCTATCTATCCATCAATTCGTAAATGCCAAAATTTTGAAGATTATAACAAAGTTCCATTGAGAACTTTGTACGAAAGCATTTTAAAATTCTCAAAAAAAGTCCAAAATTAATTCTTCAAGCATTTTTTATGTCAAGATCAGTTTAGAATTTTGACTCTTTACTCAAAATATGACCAAATATTTCATGATTTTTAACTTTTTTGACACTCGATCTATCAACTATCAGTATGTAGTACTAGCTTTGTAAGTTTTCTAAACGAAATTATTTGAAATTTCGAAAAAAACATGCATTTTAAGATGAAAAAACTGCAAGTTTTCTTTAAAAATACAAATTTTGACCTTTGCATATGACCTCAAAAGTATCCTCAAAGATAGCAATATTATAAAAAGAGTATTTTTCTACTATTAGTAAAGTTTGAGAAGTTTCAATTACCTACATTCTGTTTTTTTCTTGTAAAATTCCAATCGATTTGAAAATTTTTGTCTGAATTTTCTAGATGATTAGAAACTTCGGATACTGAGGATGCGATGAGATGAGAATAATTATTAACATAAAAGTAACTTTACTCGTCACATAGTATATTTATATTCAACTTACCTATAGATATCTTTAGTATTTCTTAAATTCGAAAAAAAAACTGTAAAAATCGGTCATGCATTAATCTGAAATTCCCTTAAAATATTTAAAATTCCAAAAATGTGCTTAGAAAATTGAAATCCTAAATTTAGGATTTACCTACCTAAATTTTTTAAAGGTATCAATTCTATTTAATCTTTACAGATTAAATTGAAGTATGATACATAATCTGATACATAAAAGTTGTACTACATTTTGAAAATTTCGAACGGATTCAATTATGACATTATGACACACTTTAAATATTATTATTATCGAATTGAATTCATAAACAATGCAGGTTAATACCTTATTTTATGTGTTACTGGAACTGGAAAACTTTTTAAAAGCACCCATTACCTCTATAATGGTAGAATAAGATGTAACTTTTGGGAGTTTCGAAATTTCTTTTACTATCCCCATTTTACTAGAACTATTAATACTTATAACTATAGTATAGTAGGTACTATTACCTATAGTCTAGTTAGTTGAAATATTCAAGTTTTTAAGCCAAGTCAAACCAAATTGGGAAATTAAAAGGGTTAAATACTGATAGTCTAGAACCTTGGGAAGTTTGTGTGTCCTATATTTGATTTAGAAAATAATTCCAGCTCGAACGAACAGTTTTCAAATCTCTGAAAAAGTATAGATTAAATATATCCTCATACATTATACTATTACCAGTAGTATATTAGTAGTAGTAGTTAAGTTGAAACCAACTGGAATTTAGCCGATCTGGACACGTAATCAAATATATTACTGTCAAAAAATTACAATTATTCGATTTAGAAAAAAGTAGAATTCTTACAAATAAATTCATTTCATATCTGTATATGTGATACCTATCTTAAATTATAATTTAATCTGTAATCATAAAAGCCCGATGATTCTAGTTCTAGTATATTTGAAAGAACATTAGGGGTTTAGGAAAGTTCAAAATATTTTGATCTTTTGACAAATCTGATACCTACTATGATACTTCCAAGTTTTGACCTTGTTTAAGTTCATAGGATCTCATTTTTTAGAAGATTGTTTTTTCAAAATTATCGATTTCCAAATTTTTGTCTAAATTTTTGGTTTTCAAATTACCTAGATGCGAATACGAGTATTCCAGTCAATTTGGCATTTAAACTCAGGACCATTATTCTGACTTAGCTATGCAAATGTATACTATCTATATATTAGAATTTCTGGCCCATGCCATTTCCTCGAACAATTCTAATCAGTCCTAACCGAAAGATTTGATATTCATTCATATATATCTAGTACTTAAACTACGAGTAGTCAGTTATAGCAGGTACGAGTACATACCCTAAGTCTAAGTACAGATATCTAGTAGAAATATAAAATAAAGTGTATTTTGGCCAAAATACTCTGCCCTGCCCGCTTGACACAACGAGATAAGATACGAGCAGCTATCCAATATACTTTTTTCCTGTCAGTAGTCAAGTACTTATAGATACTACTAACTTATATGAACATCCAGACAAATACACCCAGAACCAGAATAAGTAAATAAGTTGAAATTGAGAAATTACCAAGAAAATAAAGCTTTTTTTTGAGAGGAAAATATCCTATTCTCTTCTGACTTTGAATTGTTTAAGACTTGAGAGAATAGAATTAAAAATAAGAATAATTCTATTTAAATCACAGTATATAGTATAACTTATAGTATGTGAGTGAAAGCAAAAGTTTTTTATTCATTATTTATTATGTATGAATGTAGAATAGCTGCGAGTTTAGATTCAAATTTATTCTGGTTTTTCTGTTATTTCCTATCTTTTTGCTTGTAAAAGTAGATTTTTTTTGTTTGTGGTTTGCTACTATAATACGTATATGTATTTATATCTGATTAGGTCCATAACTTATACCAAGTTTGAGTCAATGAGATCGACCTTTGTCCTCGAGTATGAGAAATGTTTTCTCTTTGATAATAAATAGGATTTGTCCAATATCATTATAGAAGCTTCAAGCTATTTGCGATTTAATCCTATACTTTAATATAGTAGGTATAGGATATTAATAGCGGTAGTAATAAAACATAATTTAGAAAATATAAATGTAAATAATAATTGTTTTCCAAAAAAGAACCGGATGTTTTCTATTGACTTTGACTATACAGAGTAGATAGAGTAGAATATAAATCCTGTGATCGCCTCAGGGTTCATATTTAATCGATATTTGTAATAAAAATAAGCAAAAAATCGACTAAAAAGTATGCAAAAAGCATCATTTTTTTGCATATAAAATAACGATAATTTCTTGTATTTTTATTTTTACAGATAATAAGTTATAATTCTCTGAGGGGAGGTGTATCTGTGTTGACCGAAAAAGGCGAAGTTACTACAAGTTATTTATTAATACAATCTGCTCGACCGACCGATAGCGGTAACTAAACTACATGATAAATAAATTATAATTTTTAAAAAAAGTAAAATTTTATTGTAATTTTGAATTATTCTGTAATATAGGTCGATATTCGTGTAATCCTTCAAATTCCCAGCTACACTCGATAAATGTTCATGTTTTAAATGGTAAGTTCTATATCTTGTACTAGTAGTACAATTTTTAAGATAGTAGGTACAGATTAGTCGAAATATTTTTTATGATTTTATACAATCTTAATCTAATTCTAATACCCTGTTTAAAGCTCCATATTGAGCCACATTAATTAACAGAATTAATTCTAATTTTAGCCATCTGTTATACTACTAGTACTAAACCATATACCATATACTAGTACTACTAGTATATGGTATATGTACTAGTACTAAACCTTATTTTTGCATCTTCAAAGTTCTAAAATAAAATGTATAGTTTGAGTCGAAAAACCACAAGAATTTTCAAATAATTCAATTTTCATTACATTCACATTGTCAATGGATAATATAATTAGTGACAATTGTATTTGATTAGGGCAAGAATGTGTATATCTAATAGTACTAGTACGTCTAAAGCAATACTTGAATACATTTACATGATCTGAATTCGTAAATTGAAAGTAATTGGACTTATCAATTAGTATTTGAGAAAAGTTCATTAGAATATGGCCAATTTAAAATAGGTCAAAAGGCAAAAGTTAAAAATATTTTAAAGCTTGATCACAACACGGAGATAATCCATCTAAAATCTTAAATTTTACGCTCATTTACCGTTATGTAAATTGAAAAAGCGTCCAAATATTTTTAATTTTTTTTGAGATTCTATACCAAACTCATATCCTAACTACACACTAATAATACCGATAGTTAGGTTTTGATTATACATACATATATACTTATAGGTTTGTAGTGTATTTGAAATTTGAAGTGACAAAAAAGATTAGAAAATGTAGGATAAAAAGCTAATCCTAACCTCATGCTAAGGGTCTCATAAAATATTTCAAATCCAAATATAAGTACATACATATAGACATATATGTGTATGTTCAATTTGACTCACTTTACAATTTGGTTTATCTCTATCAGTACATGGTTTAAATTTTAGGCAAAAACTGGAAACTTTAATCAAATTTTACTGCATATAAGCAACTCGAGGGAGAATGTAGAATGAAAACCGCAAAGGGGATTAAATACCATATAAGTCCAATAAAATACCAGGACATAGATAAGTACCTAGTATAAAATATCAAAACTTATGTGAAATATACATACATACATCTATACATAAGTACCCTAATATAGAATATTATAGAATTCTAATAAGGGTTAAACAAATGCACAACTAATAGTAAATATGGTTTTGATAAATGTGAAAAGTTTTAAAAAGACATAATTCTAACACCCGGAAAATTCGAATATTTATCTCTGTACTACTCGTATGATAATCGAGAAAAAATTTGGCTCTTTTTTTGTCCAGATTTGAATGTTTTATGCATAATTAGGTCATTGGCCTTTTGGCCAAATAACATATAGATACTACCCATATAGGGTAGTATAAGGTTATCTGCAAATTTGAATTTTATGACAATTACACTACAATAACTATAAAATAAGGTCATTTGTCTCATTTCACTTATCCTGAGGTTTGAAGGTTTTTTGATAAGCATCGTAAAATAAAATAGGATTTTGGATATTATTACTACCTACTTTACTAGGTAGAACTTTTATTCTAAAATTTCTAAGGCTTTTTGTGGTATATAAATGTAAATATCCGTGGAATGTCAAAGCCTGTCTTGTCTCTACTTGTCTTGTCTTGATAAATATTATAATTTCTAGATAAAACTTTGAAACCTGGATAAATACCACTGGTAATAATAGTACCTACTTGTATGGTATTAGTAGGGTACTCTAGTTATTTATGCAAATGATATCAAAGGTAAATGTAAATGACAAGTTTGACTAAAAACCACTTGAACTATTATTCGAATAAGTAGTTCAGTTGGATTTTTCTGACAGACTGGATACTGATATTCAAATAATTTTTTTTTTTGAGAAATTATGAATATTTGAGTGTAGATACTTGGAATTTTGAAAGTTTTTATAAACTCTGAGCTTTTATACTTTAAAAATAGCTTTATACAAAAGTAACCGAATAGACTTGACAGTCTTGACATCACAGATTTATTTTTAGAAATGACATTTTCGGATATTTCTAAAGATTCTTAAAGATAAGCCATAAGTTATAAGTACTTACCTACCTAAATATTTCAAAAAAAAATGTTATTCATTCCTAAAGGTCTAAACCTTGTTTTATTTAACCTTAATTTTTTCAATTTTAAACCTCAGAACAGAACAAGTACGTAAATAAGGATGTGGATAGAAAAGACTTGTGTTTATTTTAAAATTCAAAGTATTTCAGTATTTGCCCAAGTTAAACTAATACATGTATAACCAGTACTAGAGGTAAGAGAATAGGATACTTTTCCCAGAAATTTATGTGATCTGTCAGTTCTTGTAGAAACCCAAGTTTAGATTTATTTATTGGGTCAACCAAGCATGAATATACAGTATTTGTCTATGGTATATACTTACCTATACTGATATGTACTACTTATAGTACAATACCTTATCCGATATCATCAGAATCTGAGAATCTTAGCTTTTATTTTTTTTCTTTTGCTTTTAAGGGGGTTAGTTGTTATTTCTAGTCAAAAAAAATCAGTAAATTTGGGTAGTCTATAAAGATAAGGTATTATTTGTAACTGATATTTGTCTTTTGAGTATAGAAGTAAAAACTTAAACTTCCGACAACAAGTAACATCCCCCTAAGGTTACTTTATCAGCACAAAATATTGCAAAAATTTCAAATTAAAAGTACCCTACGTATTAAAAATTCCAACTTAAGATTAGAAGTATCATTTTGAAAATTCTTGCCTTTAGATTTGTGAATACTACTATACAGAATGTGTTATAATCAAGAGATTTTGAAAATTTTGTAAAATTTTGAAATTTTATTGGAGAAAGTATGAGTTTTCGGCTGATCTTTCATGTCTCGTTCTCAAGTCTTTAAATTATCTCCCATCTGATCCGACAACAAACAAACTAGTGACTATTCTTCTTGATCTACTTTCCTGTCATCCTCATTAATTTGACAAAATAAACGAAAGTTGTAGGTACTACTAGAAGAATATACCAGTACCTATCTGTATAATACAGAGCAGATCAGTACCAAAGAGAATTTCTAATGAGATCAAACAAACTGCTAAACATAAACTTAACATTATAAAGTATCTTTATTATACCTACCAATATACCTACGCAAAAAGTAAAAGAAAGGGAAAGTTTTACGATATCTTTGCAAACTTTAGCAAGTTCTGCTGAACTAGTACTTAAGTATTTCATCTTTTAAAATCTGTACCTACAGTATATTGTATCTTAGCTGTATCTACTATATACCTATATCTATTTTGAAACAATTTTGTCAATTTTTAACTAATTTTTTTAAGTAGCTTATACTATAATTTAATTTTCATAAGCATATTAGTATTAAGTTTAAAGAGCCTACAAAAGATGAAGTTCCAAGTAAAACTAAATTAGAAAAGTCAAAAGTTATCAAAAATTGAAAAGTTGAATATCAGAATTCTGAGTACCCTACATGTAAGACAAAATGACAAACTTTTTATACCTTCATAAACAGGAATAAATAGCAAGTGTAGTGTCCTATCTATAAAGCCTTTCGACATTTGTAATTTTAAATGGTCTTGATTTCAGAATAGGCAAATTATCATGAAATCTAATTGAATTATTCAGAAATTTTTAAACATAAGATTTTTAGAATTTTTGTAATTAATCGATATTTTTCTACTTTTTTAGGTGAGAAACCGGAAGCAATGCAGACGGGTGGGCAAATCAGGCAAATTCCCATCAGCTTCTGTCTACTAACAAGTATCATCCTTGTTTTTGTGACATCATAAACAATACAGTGTAAAATCACCAACTACTACTACTACAAAATGTACTTGAAAAACTGAATTTTTTAAATTAAATTACTACATAAGTTGTACATATAACTAATATAAGATAAAGTTACTCAAAACTCTTTAAAACAAGACTCATTCTACATACTACATACATCTATAGTACTACTACTATACTACATATTTATTAGGGTAAAATTGAAGAATTAATATTTTTAAGTATCTACAAAAAAGTTCAAAGTAAATACATAGTAAATGCATGAATCCAATGGAGAAAGTATGAGAGAGAAAGTTGAATGTCTGTTTGTTCAAAAAAAAGTTAAATTTTTATAACAAATGTCATGTCAATCGTCATGAAATGCAAATCAAATTAGAGACAGACAAGTTCTAAATATTTGTAAAAAAAAAGTTAAAAGACTAATACATACTACTGTAGTACTAACCAGTAATACTAATGAATGAGGAAACGAAAGAAAGAGAGAAAAAAAACTTTTCAAACTTTTGCTTCAAATTTTCGATTCCAAAAATCCCTCGATTTCTATTGATTATCATTAAAACTACTACTACAGATACTAGTACTACTATTAATACTAATACTGCTACTATTAGTAGGGTACTAATACTACTACTATACGAGTAATAGTATGAAAAAGTTGAAGAAATAAAGGAAAAAAAAGTTTTGTTTTGTAAACTTCAAACTCTTGATGAAAGATGACAAGAGAAATATACTTTTACAAAAGAACCGAGAAATGAAGAGAAAAAAAACTATTTGCTAATCCTTAAATGTGTTACTTTTTCTATATTTTCTATAAAAAATAATCTTAAATACCCTGTATATCTATCTATAGACTCTTGTTGGTGTTTCACTGGTGCTAGAAAAATCACAAAAAATTACTATCTCCTACAAGATAAAGTGTTAAAGTTATATCTCTATTTGCTATTTACTATTTACTTAGCGTTAGAATAAAAAAAAAGTTATATTAGGTGAAATTGGCAGTTTTTGAGGGGAGAAACCAACTGGTTTATTTGGCCAAAAAAAGTAAAATTCGAATTGAAAGATTATATGATTGTTGTCTATCAGTGTTATCCTTTTACCCTCAATTTGTCTGTACCCTACTCTATCAACCTTAGGTACTTGAAGAAACTGAAGTAAAAAGTGTTTTTTTATGAAAGTTGAATGAACTATAAAGTATCGAGTGTTTTTTTATCTTAAAAATAGTTAAAAAGTGTAAGAAATTAAGAAATCAAGGCTACTTAACCTACTTATAGTAGGTAGGTACTTAAGTATACAAATTTAAGTTAATTGTAATTGTAATTAACATATAATATTATAGAGATGGTAGATTTATATTTAGTAAACCTGTTGAGCTACATATTTATGAGATTTACAAATTCTCTTATTATAATTTTATGAATAATGTAATAGTCTTTTAGGCTAGTCATATATTGCTTATATACGGTATTTAAATATTATTATGTCACTTTAAACTACTAATAAATGTACCATTAATAAGAAGTGAAAAAATTACCAATTGAGTTAGGAAAATATAATAGCAAGGTAAAAATATCTAGATATATTTGTGATTTTTTCTTTTTTGGAATAATTGAACTGTACATAATAAGTATAATATACTTATCTTTAGTATACAATGTATGAAATCTAAATAATACCCTAATTATATGATGGTTTATGACATACTTAAGTAATTAGATTAGTTATTTGAATTTGAATGTTTTAACTTTATCTTAAATTTCCCTGTGAATAAAATAAAGATAAGTTACGTATAATATGAGTTTTTTATGCAAAATTTCTTACTACATAGCTATCTGTATTTCAACTAGGTACTTCTAGTACGAGTATACAGATATTATAGGGTACGGTGCATATTACCATATATATACATGTAGAGATTCTCAAAATTGCAAATCTGACTTTTGGTAAGTTTATTACAGCTCTTAAATAACTAAAACTAGCAGAAAAATTCATCAATTTTTTTAATTTCAGAATACATACCCTACTGATAGGTATACTGCTGATACCTGCAGTACTTATTACTAGCACATTCTATAATGTAGACATATTGATTAAAATCCAAGAATAAAGTAAAGGATCAAAAAGACTGTAATTGATGCTTGAAAGCCGTATAAAATTTGTTTTTTGACAATCTTAAATTTGATATTTTTCTAAGTTCTTAGTAGGTAAGATGCTTACAATATTATATAGGTTGATTTTTTCCCAAATTTCATCTGGAATTGGGTAAAGAAGGGAAAAATCTCTGGAGTTGTTTAAACAAAAAATCGAGTTTTTTTTAGATAGACCCAAAAAAAAGTAAAATTTACCAAGCAGGTAAATGGCAAATTTCTCGCACTTTCTTCTCTTATTTTTTTACCCTTCTGATTTCCCTTTGACTCTTATTCAATTCTTTACACTTCACTGACTCCAATTTTTCAAACTCGGCAAAAACCCCCTTTTGGAACATTACTCTGAATCTACTCATTTACATATTTGCCCTATGACTACCTACCTAATACTTTATCTATCTAGTACGTACAGTACTGGTAAGGTATGCAAAAGAAAATCTCAAGGATCTTTTTTTAGAGAAATCTACTTGAAATTCACCATAATTTATGAATTCAAATCTTTCAATTTCCAACAAGATTAATATAAATAATGTTGGAAAAAATCTTGAAAGGAAATGCAATCAATTAAGTAGGTTCTATATAGGTAGATAGGTTGGTAACTTGCTTGGTAGTAACTACTTACTTGTAAAACTTTTTTTACGAAATTTTAAAGAGACCAAATTAAAATATTTACAGAGAGATAGTCCTAGTCTCATTTCCCATTGTATCGATTTATTTCTTAAAATCCAATAATCTGCTCTATTCTACCTACATTTACATTAGAAATGGAGCTTACAAGGGATCATACCTAGCTGCACATCTAGACCTGAGCCTTCATATTATAACTATAACAATAACATGTTATAATAACACTTACGATTAGGAAAAAAATGACCGTATCACCCGTTAATGTCTAAGGCAAAAATGTCTAATCAAAAACGACTAATCAAAAATGTCTAAAGTCAAAAATG